>JBBPFJ010000302.1:0-49089 GCA_037975025.1 Excoecaria agallocha
ATTTTCTTCTATCACTTTCTATTTGGAGGCAAACATTTTGGCAAGCCAATCGACCACTGCTGTTTGATCTCTTAGCACCTTTTAGATAAGCTATTCTAATCCAGACTCTTCCAATGTTCTGAGTGCGGCTTTAACTTTCACCAGGTACTAAATCATATTAGCCTCCCTTGCTTTGAAGGTGCCCAAAACTTGGCTGGTCATATGCTGAAAGTCCCTCTTTATGGTTACTGACTCCAGTCGGATGGCATGGAACAGCTTTAGGCCTTAAAAGGGTACTTCATACTCTGCCATATTATTAGATGCTTTAAAATTAAGTCTAATTGTGTACCTTATGGTGATGCCGAGGGAACCTATTATTACAATTCCCATACCTTATCGGGTGTCATTAGAGGCTCCATCCACGATCATCTCCCACGTTAGTCGTTGGGGCTGGGCATCCATCTCTTTGCCAGTGAACTCAGCCATAAAATTTGCTAGCATCTATGCTTTTATGGCCATTTTAGGCTCTTACCTCACACCCCATGATTAGAGTTTGATTGCCCATCCTACCATCTTGCCTTCTAAGTCGGGGGTCAGGAGAATTTTTCTTATCGATTGACCCAATCGAACCACGATAGTGTTTGCTTCAAAATATTACCTTAGCTTCCATGTGCACATCATGAAGGCAATGATAAGCTACTTAACCGGACCCTTCTTCAATTTTGTTCCTTTGAGCACCTGGCTCATGTAGTACACGGGCAACTGTTGGGTTTTTTCTTCCCTAACCAAGACTCCTGCAACAGCTTCATAAGAAGTAGATAAGTAAAGATAGAGATTTTCAATTGGGATCGATCGGATTAGCAATGGTGGGTAGGTGAGGAGTTTCTTCAACACTTCAAAAGCTTGTTGGCAATCTGTTCTCCAGTTGAAAGTGTCATTCTTTCTCAGCTTCTTAAAGAATGGAGTGCAACATTTGGCTGAGGAGGAAATAAATCTTTCGAGGGTTTTTATTCTTTCGTTTAGCTTCTAAATGTCTTTTATGTTTCTTGGGGGTTGCATTTTCAGGATGGCCTTTATCTTCTCTGAATTAGCTTCAATCCTCCTTTAAGAAACCATGACGCTCAAGAATTTTCCTGAGGGAACCCCAAAAACACACTTCTCTAGGTTGAGCTTCATCTGAAACTTGTTCAGTGTGCAAAAAACTTTTGCTAGATCAGCAAAGTGTTTCTCTAGGCTTTTACTCTTGACAATCATGTCATCTACGTAAACTTTCACATTCCACATTCCAAACAACATTAATTTATGGCAAAAGGTTCCATCGTCCATAATAAAACTTGTCTTTTCTTGACCCAGAAGCCACATCAGGATCTGGAGGTAGCCAGCATACACATCGAGGAGAGATTAAATGGCATGGCATGCAGTTGCATCCACTAACTGGTCTATGCTTGGTAGAGGGTAGCTATCCTTCGAACATGCCTTGTTGAGATCTATAAAGTCCACGTACATCCATAGCTTCCCATTCTTCTTTTTTACCAAGACCACATTGGCAAGCCATTCTAGATAATCGACCTCTCAAATCATACCAGCCTTTCATAGCCTGTCAACCTCCTTAGATATAATTTTTTTCCAATCAAAAGCATGCCTGTGCAACTTCTACCTGATCGATCGGTGGGTTGGGTCCATATTGAGCTTATGGGTGATCATTTCAGGATCGATCCCAAGGATGTCTTCTGGCTTTCAGGCAAAAGATGTCTGGTTGATCATCAAAATATGTACAATCGCATCCTCCACTTTCGGGCTCATGCTAGTCCCAACCTAGACATTCTTGCGCTTCGACAGTGCTCTTACCTTCACCTCTTCGGCGGGATCCATTCTTAGACTTGCTGTCGACTTGGATTGCCCCAGATCTGGCTCTACAATCATGGCCTTTTCTGGTATTTGATCATGGTGACATACGTCTCTTGAGATGCCTTTTGGTCACCTCTAAGGATGGAAACACCCCTTTTTATTAGGATTTTCATCACCATATACCGTATGCTAGTGACAGCTCTAGTTTAAAAGAGTAGGGGCCTACCAAAAATAGCGTTATAGGCAAAACTCACATCAATGACCATGAAAGTTACCTTGTATATGTGGACGAGTGCCTGTTGGCCAAGTTCCACAAACAGTTCTACAGATCCCACTACTGGGACTGTAGCATTGCCTAGCCCGATCAAGGGGTGGCATTTGATTTCTACTTCTCGATCGACAGTCTTCTAGCTCTATAAGCCTAAAGTATGAGCACATTTACAGCATTGCCATCATCCACCAAAGTCCTTTTCACATTAAAATTATGGATTCGAGCCCTGATGACTGATAATAGTGATTTATATGATGTTTTTAGTATGTTTTTAATGTGTTTAATTAGGTTAATTTTGTGTTAATTAGGTTAGATTTGAGTTTAATTGGTTAATTTTATGTTTTTGGAGTTAATTTTAAATTTTGGTATTTTTCATGATTAATTTGCAAGAAAAAGGACTTAATTGTAAAAAGGCAAGAAGATTTGGGCCAAAATTATAAAATTGAAAAATTCATGTTAAGATATTATCATGATGTCCAGAAGATATACCGGTGGCCACGTGAAGGAATGAAGGATGAAGAACCGTGGCCATGTGAAAGACCAAAAGGAGAAACCAAACATGTACACGTGACCACGTGGATTCCAAGTGAAGGACCACACATGGCCACGTGTGAAGGAAGACTTAATGTACACGTGGCCACATGTGAAGGAAGACTTAATGTACACGTGACCATGTGTAGAGAAAGCAAAGAGAAAGGCGTGGCCACATGATTTTTACTCCTACTTCGCGAAGGATTTTCGAGCTTTCTGTTTTGGGAAGAGTTTACTTCCTATTTAATTTTGGAGTTTGAGAAGGGATCCACGATATCTGTTGCCTATAAATAGACAACTCTAACACCAAAATGAAAAAAGATAATTAGGGATTAGAAGGGCCTAATTGCTTTAGTTTTAGTTTTACTTGTTTTTTCTAGTTTTTCTATTTTTATTTTTCCTTTTGATTTTGTTTAAGTTTTTCAAAGCTTTGTTTAGTTTCTTAATTATGTTTAGGAAGTAGTTTGTTCTTATTTTGCTAATGAATTCTTGAAAACTTATATTTTCACTGTTATGACTTTATTTTGAGCTTAATTTCAATATCGGTTGATTATTTCTTGGTTTTAAGCATATTCTTATCTTTGATTGTGTTGAGATTAATTATTGGTTTATTGAATAAATGACTAAAAATTGGTTTTGATATAGTTAATAATTTGCATGTTCTTGGGTTAACTCTTTAATGTTTATGCATGATTATTATCCGAAATATGAGATAATTATGTGTTAATTTTATTGGTTAATACTAAGAGAGGGAGAACTAAGAATAAATTGGAATTGAATCACTTAAGAAAGGCTTCAATGAATATTTAGGAAGTTAAAACTAGATTTTCATGCTAAGTATTAGATTTGTCTATGAGTTTAATACTAAGAATGATATACTTGAATAAAGATATCTGGCTTTATTACTAGTTTTTCCATAATCACTGGTGTTTCTATTGAACTTAAGTCATTACAATGAAAGTTAAGGTGGATAGTTTCTTTAGCAAGAGAATTTCAGTTATTGTTTTGTTTTTAATTCATGTTAATTTAATTTTAGCTTTTGTTTTGTTTCATTGTTTATTTTGTTTAATTTTGCTTTTAAATCAAAAACATTTGGGAAATAATCTCGGATTAATTTAATTCATACGTAGATATTATTCTTAGCAATCCATGTTCCCTTGGGTATGATATTTGGGGTCTTAATCTATATTTTCCTGTATTACTAGCTGATCTACTACACTTGCTAGCATTCAGTCAACGACTAAAGCATCCTTTGAGGAAATATTATATCTCGAGCATCTTCATTAGATATGGTGATCGGAGCAAACTGTTCGGCTTGCTGAGAGATATAAATGCCTTTTCCTTTCTTCCTCTTGGAGAGGTCTTCTCCATACGATGATCCTTTAGTAATCATGTTTTTGCGCTCGTTATCATCATTTGAGCCAGAATCATCTCTCCAAACGTCCAGTTATCTATAGGGACTTTTTCCTCTAGTCGAACCTACAAATCTTTCGAGGGATCTTTTTTTGTAGGAGTCGTTCGATCTCCTCCTTTAGCGAGTAACACTCTTCAATTATATAACCGATGTCTTTGTAAAACTCACAGTATTTGCTTTGATCCCTTTTGCTTCTTGACCGCTTGGATAATATCCTAGGTCAGCTAATTTTCTTATGCTTTTCTTTAATCCACATCAATACCCAGGCAGGGTTAATATTGAGTGGGGTGAAGGTCTGGGCTGGTTGGTTGTTAGATAGATTAGGCCTATCTCGTTCTACATTTTTTTGCTTACCTAGACTTTTTGAAGTGGTGGCTTTGTTAGGACTTCATATTATCCACTTGGATACGGAAGTTCTGTTGAATGATTGCCCATCCAGATACTGCAGTCTATCCATTACACTGGCCTTTTTTTTCCCTGTTGGACCTTAGGGCATTATCTAGCTAGATGTGTTACCTAGCCTGTAACACCCATATCCTATACTTAGCTATTACCACAACATCATATACCATAAGACATATATTACAACGTTCCCAAAATGAAAACATTTCTAATTAGATAACTTATAGATAAAATTATAACCATGTCATGTGAACTTAAGAGTAATACCTTAATCATATAAAAGTCCTTAATACATTACAATGTTTTCTCAAACTTAACATTAGTACTTATACAAAATTTGCAACATAATTAAGGTTTCCATAACTACAACATATAAGGACAAAAGAAGACGCTATTATCAATCTTTTAAGACTTGTGTTGGCCAACCTGCAGCAGATATCAGTCCTGGAAGAAAGCCCTGTTCTTACAACCTACACGGATAAAAAAAAATTCGTGCTAAGCTATAAAGCTTAGTGGGGAACACTAAATATGACAAACGGCCACTCACAGTGGTCGCCAACAAGCATACATTATGAACCATAAGTATAATTTATGCCCACTTTTAAATAAAAGCAAAATGCAGACAAGAGTCCACACATGGTAACCAAATGACTTAATGATAGTAAATTCGGCATTGATGCATTATATACCCAACATTTAATCATATAAACATGTTTATCCTTTAGTCTTGTGATCCATTCATTGAATGGTATACCACTATTTATACTAAGTCATTCCTTCCACTTACTACGCACTTTAACATATACCAGGAATATACACAAATACATATTCACATATAGGCTATGATCAACAAGGACATATGCATATTCGAAAGTAAGATAGAGCATTAGTACTATGAAAGTTTATCATTTATCAATCTAGAATATATTTGTAGTACTTATTGTACCAAAATTTATGGCTCGCTCCCATTTCAAATACCATTATCATGTGAACTTTATCACTTGTAAATCTGTAAATATTTTATGTATATGCACAAGATATTATACATCAATTCTCAATAAAGAGCAAGAACGAGTAGATACAGGGAAAACCATATAATCCAATGTATTAATTGAAAAGCAATCACCAACATGAATTCCTATACATAACTCTTATATTCCATTGCTATAGAAAACATTTGTTACAGCAAAACATTTTTCATAGCTTTCATACATGACGAATCTTGCAAATCATTTATCTACCTCAAGCAAGTAACATATTACTATAGAAAACATACTATCTCTATTATAGTCCATAACTAGATATTAGTGATACACTAGTTCATTTATATAACTCTGTACATACTATTCCTATATGCAATAATCATGCATAAGTGTATATCGCAACATCTTTTAATATCATAATTTCCATATGTGCTAAAAAGGAATTTCACATATAAATTAGATTATCAAATCAATTTATGAATTGTCATACTTCATAAAACTTTAAGTTAAACATCAAACTTTTCTTAACTTTGGTATAAAACCTGCACTATTCTAAAGAGGTGGATAACGGGTTATACGATGGTACTCGAAGGTACAAGTCTATTTAGTCACCCAAACGGGGTTGACTACAACCCAAACGGGGTTGAAAATGATCCAAACGGGATCATGTCTGTCTGTTTAGTCACCCAAACGGGGTTGACTACAACCCAAACGGGGTTTAAACTATCGTAGCTGCAAGGTACCCTTATAGGCATGCCTATCTATCCACTTCCTAGACTCAACGCAGGTAATAAAATCTACTTTATCTTTTCTTTATACATTCATATTCTTATATGCACATGTATACTCTTGTATAACTATGAACAATATACTCATAAGAGCGCTCATGTGTAACTTTCTGTAAACCTGTGAACATTCCACTGTTGGGTATTACTGTTCTGTTCTTGTAATTCTATTAAATCATGTGACTATTCTGTATGTTAAGACTATACTTATATAAGGCCATTTGTACCCGTACATAAGCATGTAAAAATATATATCTTCTCTAGAACATATACATATATGCACAATTCATAACAATTTATACACTTTTCTCATATAATAGTCACATGACAATATACTCCTTCTCTAATGCATACACTTGTATACATAGTCTCATATATAAATGCCATTATATGCTTTAATAAAATTTCTATAATGGAGTCTTTAGTACTGTAGATCTGTATTTCTACATGCCAACATGTGACATCACATATTCTTACTCATGTCATTTCAATTAAGTAAAGACATATTCATATATTTCACTTTACACATATACTTTGAATCATTACTCTAAAATATCTTTCAAAATTCAAACCCAATCATGTAAGATCATATTATATATATATATATATATATATATATATATATATATATATATATATATACATATGTTTATATGTTCACATATGATCTACAAATCACAATACTTCTTTCTACCAGTAAAGTTGACATTTCAAACTATAAGTATCATATTACATGCCATACTTAATTCAATGTGCTTCCATATAATTATGAATTTATCATAACAACATGTAGTTAAGCTATACATATGTAATCATAACTTGATTTACATCCCTAGTTACATGTATTTCTATTTTAGACATTTCTTAATGATAACTGAGCATATATCATCATAAGAGTATATACAAACATTAGCCTTGCATATAACAATTATGTACAAATTTAATCACAAATATATGTTAGATATATTCCTCACTAGTAGTTACTTATGTACACGTGTGAAAGTATATGCATACATATAATTTTGTATTTAATAGTCATATTACATGCCCTATCCAATTCATTTGGTAATCACATAAATACATATTTAGCTTAACTAATTGAAAACCATAAAATAAAGTACGTTAAAGAAAATCTGCACAGGGCAGCATTCTGAACTCGACTTGTGAGCCACATTTGAAATTTAAGATGTCATTTGTAGGCACAATTATCTTCTACAATATTATCGCCCTATGTGTCTAGTTTCCATAACATTAAAATTCATCTTAATATCTGACCTATAACACGCGTTATTGAGAAAATACTATAGGCTGTTTTTAAAACTAAAATAGTGTGGTCTGTCACTTAGAAAATTCATAACGTAAACTTTAAAAGGATATAGACCAACATTTCTTCATAAAAGTTAGACTTTCATGTCTCTATTTTCATCAGAAATTTATTTTGTAGCATTTCAACATGTCTACTAAAAGTTATGCCCATTATTGTAAAGTCTGTTTCTATTAGCAGTCCAGGGAAAATAGTCCGGATTCAATCCTAAATTCCATATATTTAGAGACCGATTTAAGTTTATGTTTCTTCATATGAAATATAGGTATGAAATTCTAGTTTCCAACGCAAAAAGAATCACTCAATTTGCTGTTCTATAGCTCAATTTATGAGCAAAACAATCCAGATAGGTCAATCAGTCATGAAGAAACGTTCTACTCGTGAAGAGGCTCACGAGTGAAGTAAAAGGGCGACATTTCACGACTCGTGAAGGGGCTCACGAGTGGAGAAAAAGGACAGCATTTCACGACTCGTGAAGGGGCTCACGAGTGGAGAAAAAGGGAAACATGGTGCATGACTCGTGAAAAGCTTCACGAGTCGGACAATAATTCACGACTCGTGAAGATCTTCACGACTCGGCAAAGACTCAAATTGTTCTTCAAACTCAATTCGATAAAACCCCCGATAAAACTCAGAAAAACACAACCCTAAATTTCTATCAACCATAACATGTGCCAGCAAATTTTGCATGCAATTATGAACAGCCTAAGTTCCCATACCTTGGCTGAAAATCCCTTTGTCTTCAACCCCTTGCAAATTCCTTTCCTTTACTCTTTCTACCTTCCTCTTCTCCTTCACAAACATCATCATTCAATTAAAATTCCAGCACCTTACTCTACCATTACCTCATCAAAATGAAAAGAAGAAGAAGGAGAAGAAGAAGATGTCATTTAATTGAAGTTATTACCTTAATTTGATGCACAATTTCTCTTGATTAAACCTTACATGCAAGAATTTCTTCAAAGATTTCTTAGAGAGATTTATCAAAGAATGAAAGGTTGAGAAGAAAGGAAATTCTGCAATTTCCACTAGGAATGGCGTCCCCTTCTCCTCTTTCCCCTCTCTCTCACTTATGTAATTCACTATTTATAATAGCAAGGTAAAATTTCCTTTTTGATCCTTCCTCTTTTTGCATGTCACAATAAAACCTCTCACCTTTTTGCATGTTACACCATTGCCTCTCATCTTCTTGCATACTTAACATTGACCACTATATTTTATACTTCTCTTAAATCAACCTCTCAAATCATTATTTTATTCACATTTGACCCTTAAGATGCTGAACTTACACATTGACCCCTAAACTAATACTTTATACTTTAATTACTCCCTTGAATATTATTAAACCAACATAATAATTTAATTATGCCCTTATAAAATTCATACCATATAATTTACACATTTATCACATAATTAATGATAACTTAATAACATTTTTGCCCCAGTCAATATCTTAACTCTTAATAATTCATCCAATAATACTCGATTAGACTTTAATAACATGTAATTGTCCTTAAATTCTAATAGAGCCTATTTTGGGTCCTTACAATTCTCTCACCCTTAAGGAATTTCATCCTCGAAATTCATACCTATGTCCTTTGTTCAAATGCATCACTATCAATTCTTAGACTTCTATGTCTAGCACTATAAACTTTCATTCCATACTATCTTGACAAATTTTTCCTTGATGCTTACTTTGACTTAAGTCGCTTCTTTTATAACCCAACCTCCACAAGGAGCAATCTTATCATACAATTACATCATTACTATACTCAACATATATTCTGTCAGTTTTCTTCATCAGTTGGGGCATGTATATGTAATATGATGTTTGATGCTATGTTATGCGTGAATAATGCTTTCGTGTATGCAATAAGATGCAAATGCATATTCTCATGTGCTGTATATGTTTTTTCCCTTCCCATGTGTAATGTTTCGTCAATTGCCCTTATTTAATAAGAAAATACTGACAGATATATGTAGAGTATTATAATGAATCCTCAAATTATCATCTCAAGAGCCTCAACTATAGATCTTCTTATCAATTTAGCATAGCTCCATCTCATGTTTCATAATAAAATAATCACTACTTATCCCTCTAACATACCTATTTCATAATCCCATATACCTTTCATATTGGCATATTTTGTACTATTCAATCCGAAATTAAGATCCCAAGAAAGTACTATTATACACATAGTCCATTTCTGAAACTTCAATCATATACCTTTACCCACATATATAACTATCCTTATATCATGTTTATCATATTCTATTGAATCATCACATTTCAATCTAACCATATCATGACCAGGATATCTGCATTGGCCAATACTCTATAGCTTCCTATGATAACAACTCTAGATACCTATAGCCCAGAAACGGCTAAACCAGCTTTTCTGATACCACTAATTATAACACCCATATCCTATACTTAGCTATTACCACAATATCATATACCATAAGACATATATTACAATGTTCCCAAGATGAAAACATTTCTAATTAGATAACTTATAGATAAAATTATAACCATGTCATGTGAACTTAAGAGTAATACCTTAATCATATAAAAGTCCTTAATACATTACAATGTTTTCTCAAACTTAACATTAGTACTTACACAAAATTTGCAACATAATTAAGGTTTCTATAACTACAACATATAAGGACAAAAGAAGACGCTATTATCAATCTTCTAAGACTTGTGTTGGCCAACCTGCAGCAGATATCAGTCCTGGAAGAAAGTCCTGTTCTCATAACCTACACGGATAAACAAAAATCTGTGCTAAGCTATAAAGCTTAGTGGGGAACCCTAAATATGACAAACGGCCACTCACAGTGGTCGCCAACAAGCATACATTATGAACCATAAGTATAATTTATGCCCACTTTTAAATAAAAGCAAAATACAGACAAGAGTCCACACATGGTAACCAAATGACTTAATGATAGTAAATTCGGCATTGATGCATTATATAAACCAACATTTAATCATATAAACATGTTTATCCTTTAGTCTTGTGATCCATTCATTGAATGGTATACCACTGTTTATACTAAGTCATTCCTTCCACTTACTACGCACTTTAACATATACCAGGAATATACACAAATACATATTCACATATAGGCTATGATCAAAAAGGACATATGCATATTCGAAAGTAAGATAGAGCATTAGTACTATGAAAGTTTATCATTTATCAATCTAGAATATATTTGTAGTACTTATTGTACCAAAATTTATGGCTCGCTCCCATCTCAAATACCATTATCATGTGAACTTTATCACTTGTAAATCTGTAAATATTTTATGTATATGCACAAGACATTATACATCAATTCTCAATAAAGAGCAAGAACGAGTAGATACAGGGAAAACCATATAATCCAATGTATTAATTGAAAAGCAATCACCAACATGAATACCTATACATAACTCTTATATTCCATTGCTATAGAAAACATTTGTTACAGCAAAACATTTTTCATAGCTTTCATACATGACGAATCTTGCAAATCATTTATCTACCTCAAGCAAGTAACATATTACTATTGAAAACATACTATCTCTATTATAGTCCATAACTAGATATTAGTGATACACTAGTTCATTTATATAACTCTGTACAAACTATTCCTATATGCAATAATCATGCATAAGTGTATATCGCAACATCTTTTAATATCATAATTTCCATATGTGCTGAAAAGGGATTTCACATATAAATTAGATTATCAAATCAATTTATGAATTGTCATACTTCATAAAACTTTAAGTTAAACATCAAACTTTTCTTAACTTTGGTATAAAACCTGCACTATTCTAAAGAGGTGGATAACGGGTTATACGATGGTACCCGAAGGTACAAGTCTATTTAGTCACCCAAACGGGGTTGACTACAACCCAAACGGGGTTGAAAATGATCCAAACGGGACCATGTCTATCTGTTTAGTCACCCAAAAGGGGTTGACTACAACCCAAATGGGGTTGAAACTATCGCGGCTGCAAGGTACCCTTATAGGCATGCCTATCTATCCACTTCCTAGACTCAACGCAGGTAATAAAATCTACTTTATCTTTTCTTTATACATTCATATTCATATATGCACATGTATACTCTTGTATAACTATGAACAATATACTCATAAGAGCGCTCATGTGTAACTTTCTGTAAACCTGTGAACATTCCACTGTTGGGTATTACTGTTCTGTTTTTGTAATTCTATTAAATCATGTGACTATTCTGTATGTTAAGACTATACTTATATAAGGCCATTTGTACCCGTACATAAGCATGTAAAAATATATATCTTCTCTAGTACATATACATATATGCACAATTCATAACAATTTATACACTTTTCTCATATAATAGTCACATGACAAGATACTCCTTCTCTAATGCATACACTTGTATACATAGTCTCATATATCAATGCCATTATATGCTTTAATAAAATTTCTATAATGGAGTCTTTAGCACTGTAGATCTGTATTTCAACATGCCAACATGTGACATCACATATTCTTACTCATGTCATTTCAATTAAGTAAAGACATATTCATATATTTCACTTTACACATATACTTTGAATCATTACTCTAAAATATCTTTCAAAATTCAAACCCAATCATGTAAGATCATATTATATATATATATATATATATATATACATATGTTTATATGATCACATATGATCTACAAATCACAATACTTCTTTCTACCAGTAAAGTTGACATTTCAAACTATAAGTATCATATTACATACTTAATTCAATGTGCTTCCATATAATTATGAATTTATCATAACAACATGTAGTTAAGTTATACATATGTAATCATAATTTGATTTACATCCCTAGTTACATGTATTTCTATTTTATACATTTCTTAATGATAACTGAGCATATATCATCATAAGAGTATATACAAACATTAGCCTTGCATATAACAATTATGTACAAATTTAATCACAAATATATGTTAGATATATTCCTCACTAGTAGTTACTTATGTACACGTGTGAAAGTATATGCATACATATAATTTTGTATTAAATAGTCATATTACATGCCCTATCCAATTCATTTGGTAATCACATAAATACATATTTAGCTTAACTAATTGAAAACCATAAAATAAAGTACATTAAAGAAAATCTGCACAGGGCAGCATTCTGAACTCGACTTGTGAGCCACATTTGAAATTTAAGATGTCATTTTTAGGCACAATTATCTTCTACAATATTATCCCCCTATGTGTCTAGTTTCCATAACATTAAAATTCATCTTAATATCTGACCTATAGCTCGCGTTATTGAGAAAATACTATAGGCTGTTTTTAAAACTAAAATAGTGTGGTCTGTCACTTAGAAAATTCATAACGTAAACTTTAAAAGGATATAGACCAACATTTCTTCATAAAAGTTAGAATTTCATGTCTCTTTTTTCATCAGAATTTTATTTTGTAGCATTTCAACATGCCTACTAAAAGTTATGCCCATTATTGTAAAGTCTATTTCTATTAGCAGTCTAGGGAAAATAGTCCGGATTCAACCCTAAATTCCATATACTTAGAGATAGATTTAAGTTTATGTTTCTTCATATGAAATATAGGTATGGAAGTCTAGTTTCCAACGCAAAAAGAATCACTCAATTTTCTATTCTATAACTCAATTTATGAGCAAAACAATCCAGATAGGTCAATCAGTCATGAAGAAACGTTCTACTCGTGAACAGGCTCACGAGTGAAGTAAAAGGGCAACATTTCACGACTCGTGAAGGGGCTCACGAGTGGAGAAAAAGGACAGCATTTCAT
Organism: Excoecaria agallocha; assembly: GCA_037975025.1. Lineage (NCBI taxonomy): Eukaryota > Viridiplantae > Streptophyta > Magnoliopsida > Malpighiales > Euphorbiaceae > Excoecaria > Excoecaria agallocha. The sequence continues at coordinate 13,362 of JBBPFJ010000302.1, forward strand.
GACTCGTGAAGGGGCTCACGAGTGGAGAAAAAGGGAAACATGGTGCATGACTCGTGAAAAGCTTCACGAGTCGGACAATAATTCACGACTCGTGAAGATCTTCACGACTCGGCAAAGACTCAAACTGTTCTTCAAACTCAATTCGATAAAACCCTTGATAAAACTCAGAAAAACACAACCCTAAATTTCTGTCAACCATAACATGTTCCAGCAAATTTTGCATGCAATTATGAACAGCCTAAGTTCCCATACCTTGGCTGAAAATCCCTTTGTCTTCAACCCCTTGCAAATTCCTTTCCTTTACTCTTTCTACCTTCCTCTTCTCCTTCACAAACATCATCATTCAATTAAAATTCCAGCACCTTACTCTACCATTACCTTATCAAAATGAAAAGAAGAAGAAGGAGAAGAAGAAGATGTCATTTAATTGAAGTTATTACCTTAATTTGATGCACAATTTCTCTTGATTAAACCTTACATGCAAGAATTTCTTCAAAGATTTCTTAGAGAGATTTATCAAAGAATGAAAGGTTGAGAAGAAAGGAAATTCTACAATTCCCACTAGGAATGGCGTCCCCTTCTCCTCTTTCCCCTCTCTCTCACTTATGTAATTCACTATTTATAATAGCAAGGTAAAATTTCCTTTTTGATCCTTCCTCTTTTTGCATGTCACAATAAAACCTCTCACCTTTTTGCATGTTACACCATTGCCTCTCATCTTCTTGCATACTTAACATTGACCACTATATTTTATACTTCTCTTAAATCAACCTCTCAAATCATTATTTTATTCACATTTGACCCTTAAGATGCTGAACTTACACATTGACCCCTAAACTAATACTTTATACTTTAATTACTCCTTTGAATATTATTAAACCAACATAATAATTTAATTATGCCCTTATAAAATTCATACCATGTAATTTACACATTTATCACATAATTAATGATAACTTAATAACATTTTTGCCCTAATCAATATCTTAACTCTTAATAATTCATCCAATAATACTTGATTAGACTTTAATAACATGTAATTGTCCTTAAATTCTAATAGAGCCTATTTTAGGTCCTTACATAGCCCTTTCCATCATATTGGAGAAGTTGACTGGTGATCTTATAGTTATGGACTCAAATAATGGACGATTGGTTTTTCCTTTAGCCAAGGTGATCATCACCATTTCCACACTTACATTTCTCTCCTCAAACATTGTGGCTTGAAACCTATCGATATAGGTTTTAAGACTTTTATCGGTCCTTTGGTAGAGGTTGCACAAATCGCTCACCAACTTAGGCATTCGGGTCTGCACAATAAACCGTATGGTGAACAGCTCTTTGAGCTATCTAAAAGAGGTTATCAATTCCTGAGGTAACTCTTGGAACCAATTTAGAGTGTCTCCTTCTACGATGGTGGGAAAGATTCTACAGGCGATCCTCTTATCATAGGTATAGACCTGCACTTTGGTCAAATACTTTGCCAGATAGGTGGTAGGATTTGTTTTGCCTGTGTATTTATCCATCACTATATCTCTCCATTTGAAAGGCAACTCAGACTCCGTTATTTTTTTGCAAAATAAAGAGGCGATATTTTTACAAATGTTTCCCTCAAATATACCTTTCTTGGGATTTGCCAAGCCAAACTACTTGAGTTTTTGCTTAAACCATTTATCCTCCCTACTCATGGCTGTGGAGGTCTTTCAACCTTTTGGAACAGCCATGGCTAGGCGTGCACATAAAAGATAGGTCGTCTCCAATAGACACGGTGGAAGACCTGCTGGGGTAATAGGTAGAGTCTCTTCTTGAGGACATTATCCCCTTGCCCTTATCATACCTGCCTGAGGTCCTGATGCCCATTCTTTCACTGTCATGAGCTCGTGGCTCATTAATGGAGATTCCTTGATTTCTCCTCCTTTTAGAGTCTTCAAACATGTAGTCTTCTTCATAGTCTATTTCAAAAGTTCTAGGTATTTTGCCTTTTTTTGATTATTTGGATAATACTTTTAGTGAAATCACTAAGAAGAGTGCCTATATCCTTGACCGTGATAGGGGTGTTTTTAGGTTGCCATAAGATGGCATCGTCGAACTCCGGGAGAAGGTTACTTCTAGTTGGGGATCTATGAGATCTCTCCTTGCTCCCTATAGGCTTAGATCTGCCTTAACCATTGTTACTATGATCATGCTCTTCAGAAGCTGTATGCTCAGTGGATCTTGAACCAGCCATATCTCTCAATAAAAGCACTAATTGATAAGATGTGAAAGTCTTTATCTTAAAAGAGAGAGAGCCGACTATCATTCCCGATCGGATGTTGATTTCTGCAAGAAAACGAGCCCGATCAGAGCAAGCATAAGCACTCCAAAGCTTAAGTTAGTAGCTTTCTAGAGAGAGAATTCTTAAAAAGAATCTCAAAGATTTAATACCTAGAGCCACTATACATTCGACTATTTATAAGAGATAAGAGGGGTGCATTCGAGTGCCTTGAACGTGATAATTGGCTGTCAGAGTAGGTGAGCGGCGAAGTGACAAAGAGCAGTTAAAGGGCATGGGCTCTGCCTTATGTTAGTGGACTGATTGAGATGTGATATCCCTTCAATCCGATCGGGCATCAAGTGATCTCTTCCTTGGCTTGTGGCTCATACTTGGTGCTCTTTTACTGATGGGCTTTGGGTTCTGTCAAGTGTAATAGGTCGATTGCATAGGCCTTGTGACATTTTCATAGTTATGACTTATTCAAAATGAAAACAAATTCAACAAAAATAAAGATTTAATATCCAATAATCATTCATCTTCCTTTTAACTTCAACAATTGGAGTTAATTATATTCGATAATGATCTATAATTTAGGTTGTAGAATATGACTGATCCTAACTTAAATGGGAGTCAAATTTTCTATTTAGGAAATATATATAGTCCTAACAAGAGATGAAAATGCAAATCTTATTCTAACAATGATACTTGACTAATTAAAAAAAAAATTCTCTCTGCAAATAAAAAAAATCTCTATAAATATGGAGTCCAATTATCATATTCGAGTTAAAAAATTCTCCTTTTAATATTTACATCTTTATCTTAAAGCATATTTACTAAAATAAAATATTTTTACTAGTTTAGGCATTTTTTGTTTTAGAGATTTTAACTTTGAACGTAATGGTTATGGTTATAGTGGAAATGACATATAATTTTCATTTACAAACAAGAAATATACCAATTCATATGCAATAACGGGTGTTAGCTCCAATAAATTATTTATAATTCAAATGTAGGTCTATTTAAATTCTTGAATAAATAAAAAAATTAACTTATAAAAATAAAAGGCACCGAACTGAAAATTGAAATTAAATATATCGAATTAATTTCGATCAGTTCGGTTTAATCTATTCGGTTATAACGAACAAATACAAACCAAAAATCTTAAAAAAAAATAAATAAAAATGAAAAAATCCCATTTTTTAAAATTACAAGTAAATGAATTAAATGGAATCCAAAAATCCATTGTCCTTGATGCCTCCAAAATCGTGTGTTCTTCACCAATAGTAGGTTTTGTCTTTATCTCTGCCACTCTTCACTCACTGCAACCGTCTCCTCCTCCTCGATCGTTTTTTCTTCAATCTCCTCCACCTACTGCGTTTATTCCCTCAACAACAAGGGCTTGTCAATCTGCCCCTCCATATCCGCATGATTATTCTTCCATTTGTTTATATTCCAACTATTAACAAAAGAATATACAGGAATTGCTAATGGTGAGGCCAATAGAACCAACAATATGGCTTCAAACCTTACAGCTGCAACGATAAAAGGGGGATTTTTTTTAAACTGGGGTGTTTGAAAAAATTAATTTAAAAAATGGTGTGTTTTTAAAATTATTTAGGAAATGGGGATGGGAGTGCTTAATCCTGCAACGAATCATTGCGGGAATAGAAGTGGGGATCACTCCAATATCGGTAAGCAAGGCCGCCAAAAAGTGTGTCACGAAATTTCGAAACGAGTGGGGTCCACTGATCTGATTCCGCAACGAGTTGCTGTGGGAATAGAATATATATTTGTATTTATTTAATTTTTCCATCTCTCTTTTTTTCTTTATATTTTATTTTAAAATTTCATGGTTAATCACGCTCTAATGATCTGTTGATATCCAGGGGTCCCACTAGCACAGATATCATGCAGTAATATTATATTATTTTTTAAATAATTAAATAAGTTATGTAATAAAAATTAGCATTAGGACATCAATAAAAATGTGAAATAATGGCAACACAAATAGGTTGTTGTCAGGTAATGGGTAAAAAAAATACCATCCAAAATCGTACCAATTTTAAATTAAATAAATCAATAATTTAAAATTATAGATTAATATTTATGTTTAAAAATCAACAATTTACTTTTAATCAATTATTAATCTATTTATATATATTTCATGTTTTAGGTTTATACTTAAAATATTTTTTATACTTCAATATATAACTTTTTAAATTTTAAAGTATTTAAATGTCTATTAGACTTTAACTGGCACGTGTAGGTTAACCTCTAGGTTAGTGTCATATTACACGCTTTTTTAGGTAAAAGGAGCAAAAATAAAATACCAGAATTAATTCACGTAAAATGATCTTATCAAATGCTAATTTTTATTACATAACTTATTTAATTATTTGGGAAATAATATAATATTACTATATGATTTGTGGGCTAGTGGGACCCTTTTGGATATCTACATATCATTAGAACGTGATTAGACATCAAATTTTAAAATAAAACATAAAGTAAAAGAGAGAGATAAGAGAATTAAATAAATACAAATATATATTCTATTCTCGCAGCAACTCATTGCGGAATAAGATTGGTGGGCTCCACTCATTTCAAAATTTCATGACACACATCTTGACCGCCTCGTTCACCAATATTGGAATTGTCTCTACCCCTATTTCCGTAGAGGTTCATTGCGGGATTAAGCACCCCATCCATATTTTTCAAATAGTTCCAAAAACACACCATTTTTCAAATTAAATTTTTCAAACACCCCGCTTTTGAAAAAGTTCCCGATAAAAGGCTCATAAATATTTGAACTCTTCCTTTTTTTCTTCGGGAGATTCCACCGGCGGGATCCCCAGGAGGAAGAAGATGGTTGTAAGGTAGGTGGCTAAAGGTACAATCCCTTGTGTTTGTGATTTTTATTAGACAAATTCTTCTTCATTTAAATTTAGTTAAAAATAAAAAAGTGTTAAAAAAATATTTAATAAATGTATAATAAATACGGATAGATATTTAAATTTTATTAGATTTTGAAAAGAATAAAATGGACAAAACAAAATGAGAAAGTAACTTTTTAAAGTGGAATGGATAGCGTTTTTTTTTTTCAAATATTCTCTATATAATAAAATATTAGTTCAATTTTTAAAATATAATTAATAATTGATTGTCTATTTTTCAAAGAGCTAATTAGTAAAAATATAGGATAATAAATGAATTTGTTAGTTCTTATGTAATTATTTGTTAGTTCTTATGTAACAAAAAAAAAAGTAAACATTTATTTTTGAATGGATTACCCTTTCACTAAGAAGCAATGCTTTAAGCTACTCAATTAAAATTTAAAGCAGGGGCATAAAAGTCTAAAACTGAAACTTTGTTCGTATTGGTTTGGAAATGGTTGTACTCAATTAAATCTCAAAGCAATGACATAGAAGTCTAAAATTGAAACCGTGTTCTTATTGGTTCGGAAATGGTTGAGAGTTAACGCCGTTTCTATTGCCCTCCCAATGTGCACGGCAAACTTATTTTCACATTCATTGCTTTAGAATTCAACCTTTGTAATTTTGAAGACTTTGAAGCAGTGAAATTTTGTGATTAGCTGCATTGAAAGTAATTGAATTTATTAGTATATTCTAATTGTTAGATAGTGATAAAATATATTTTTTATAATAAGAAAATATCTAAATTAAGTAATTTTGTAAGAAAAATCATATTTAAATGGTACCTATATCAAACGTAGCACGCAACTTATATTCCAAACCTTTCAAAAATTGCCATGTTGCTGTCCACATTAGCTGATATTTATGCAAAGTTTCTTTAGACAAACAATATATCTACTAATTAATTTTGAAAAAGAAATTTAAAGGTAAACGTTAAAAGCGCTTCCTTCTTACCATCTCAATTGCATTATATGGATTCCGACTGATGTATGTGTAATGCCACGCGGCAACTTCTAAAAGGTTTAGTGGTTAAGTGGTATGCCAGGATGAATATTCGATAGTGTTTCAAATGTCTACCAATCAAAATGCATTGCAAAAAAAATCTATTTTTACAGGAAAATTTCTTGGCGAAATTGAGTAAATTTTCATAAAAAATAAAAAATGCCAATGGAATTTATTAATAGAAAAACACGTTAGGAAATCAATCGTAGGGACTTTTTCCGATGAAAAATTTTTTCATCGCTAAATTTACCTACGATTTATATTAAACTGTCCGTAATTTTTATATATATTTTTATCGACGGTTTTCTATATTTCCGTGGGAAAATTTTAGATTTCAATATATTTATTATTTTCATTTCCTTATATAGTAGAATCCTAATTAACAATATAATATAAAAGATATAATTTACAATAATAAATTAATAGAGGTCTAATTCGTAATATAATATAAAATTTATAATATTCAATAACATATCAAATCATTTTTTAACATTTCCTAAAAGTATAACTATTATCCACAACATTGCAGTGAGATCGTTACAAGTCCTAAAAGTCATAGATTTTAAAGCTCTATCTATGTAGTCGGCGTAGGTGGATCATCTGGATGCTTCGATGTGCTATTTCTCCCCCTTATTTCATTCATTTGAGTACGGAACTCGGCTATATATTTCATAGACTCGTGCAATTGAGTTGCCAACAGATTCATCTTAGTCTGAAGTTCAACTACTTCTTCACTGGATGTGGCTTGTCTACTGGAGGCAACTATACTGGATATGGTGGCATGCGAATATTATGTATTTGCAAAAGATCCAAGGCCAAAAATCTTACCACAACGGTCCCTACCACCCACTACCTGAAGATATATCTGATTCTCATCAATATTGGCATTATCCTGGGACTGTCGTTGTACCTCCTCTTGTATTTGTTCCTATCATTATAATTATTTATACTACTTAGTGATAATTTTAAACTAATATTATATATAAAATCAATATTGAAATATATACTTTACATACATTTTATTACCTGCATCGGTCGTTGATAAATGTTACACCATCATGCTTCTTGGTGTGAGTATGCATAAAGACCTGTCATGATATAGGCTTTTGGCCTGTAGACTTTTCCTGCATAGAAAAGAGGTTATTTCTGAACTACAATTTGCAAAAATTTTAGCAGAGTTTCTTATATTTTTATGATATTTACCCCCTGTTAAACAAAAAATAAATCTCAACAAGGCAGCCATTAATATGACACCAAAAATCTCATTTCCAAATTGACCCTTTTCTAAAACAAAATTAATGCAATTCAAAATTTTTTAACCACTTCAATTAAGTCAAAATCTATTCAATATTCACTAAACACATCAAATGTTCTATAAAATACTTAAAATTTATTTATACTAGGGATAGAGATGATCACGTGGCAGAGCGGGGGTGGGGAGGCCTGGCGCAAGGACGGGGCGGGGACCAATAGCATTTCGGAAGAAAAATTTTCCCCCGTCCCCGTCCCCGGGGATCCCCATATACAAAATATATTTTTTAAAAAATTTAATTATAACTAAAATATAATATTTAATAATTTATTGTAATTGAAATATAACATTTAATAATTAAAAAATATAAATTCAATTACAAATCAAATTAATATAAATTTTAACAATTGATAAAACTAAAATTAAATATAATTTAAAATTAAATTATATAAATATAATTAAATTTAGTAATTAAATTTCAGGGGCAAAGAAATTTCGAGGCGGTGACCACAATTCCCGTCCCTGCTCCGAATTCTAAGTCGGAAAATATTTTTTTCTCGTCTCCATTACTACAGGAAAATTTTTTGAAGATTTTCCGTCCCATTCGGAACAGTTTTCCATCGAAGAAAACATTCATAATTCATCATGTTGCATAATTTTTCAAGAAAACATTCAAAACAATTATAATAATGTAGTTTGATTATCATCTTATGTCTACAATTTCATATAGATGACTATTATGGTATATCTTTACCTAGGTACACATATATATGCAATATGCTTTAACTTAGTTCTTATATGATAATATAGTTCTTATACATTTAGTGCCACATATTTTCTTTATTCCTGTGTTTAGGATGCTCTAAAAATATTTAGGGAGGTTGGGACAACCTTTGGTAATCTTTTGAGACCTAAACATCAAGGTTAGAAAAAAATAAGGAAGGATCACGATAATCACTTGATAGGTACTGACTGCGATATAAATACAAGTTCACCTCTGACTGATTTTGGAATATCTCCCAATCAATACTAATTTGGTGCTGACCGTTAGGTCCATCTTGCCTTAAAAATTCTAAAGGTAGATTTTCAAGTTTGGTTTGTACACTTTTGTAGACCTATAAGATGGCATTTTTAATTAAAGTAGACTTCTATAAAGTTGTGCCCTTATGTCTCTAGTTTCCAAAACATTAAAAATCACTCCATTTAGATATATAAATCTCCAGATATTCAAAAAAGAACATAGACTGCTCCTAATGATAGGGCAACAGCCACAATTAGAATTCAAGCTCAATTTTCACCATCATGCAAGAGGATTTAATTTTTGACTTCTCATATGAAATAAAGGTTTATGAGTCTAGTTTCTATTCCAACTAAAATTCCTCAATTTGAGTTAATATAACTCAAGATATAATCAAAACAGTCCAAATTGGTCAATTGAACCCTAAAGCAAATTTTTGTAACTTCAAAAGAAACTTGCATATTTCAGTTCTCAAGCATTCTCAAGTTTAAATTCCATAATAATAACTTATTCCAGCATCAATAAACACATTCCTCATGTCATCAACTCAAGCATACACTTTTACAATTATGAAAAGTTCACATACCTTTTTATTATATTCACCTTCTTCATACTTTTCCTCCTTCCTTTTCTTTGCCTTTGCTTGCTTGCCCTTATACAAAGGATAAATTCACATGACGTTAAATCGTAAAAGACTCATATAATCTTTCTAATTAATTATCAAATAACAAGAAATAAGAAAAAGGAAAAGAGGGAGTTGTTACCCTAAAGTGATAACCTCTAAATTCTCTCTCTTCTCAATAATGGGGTTAAACATTTTTTAGGGTTATTGAGGGACTATTTAGGGGTTAAAATGAGAGAAAATGGCTGCCTTAAACGGTCTTTGAAGTGGCCAACCATCATCTCCTAAATTCCCTTGAGTTTTCTTCACTTCTCATTAAGATTCTAGGGAAGATTGGTGTCATGCTCCCATTGGCCCTTAAGTTGACCTATTAAAAATTGCTTTTAAACCCCTTTTTCCCTAATTTCATACTTCTACCCCTAAACTTACTCTTTTTTTCAATTAAGTCCTATAATTTGTATCTTTCCCATAATTAACCATATATATAGTTTAATTTAAAATGATCACTTTACCCCTCTCTTTTTAAGACAATTACCTCTATATCCCAACTTGTAATTCACTGGCCATGCACACACATAGTGTTCATAATCTCATTTAAGCACACGTATGTATTCTTCCAAGGCCTAAATAGGGGCCTCACACCAAATATCTTGTATGAGTTTAGTTTAGTGTAAAGTGCTTCTTTGCCTGTTGGCCAATCATCTTGATATTGACACTTTTCAAAAATCAGAGACTCATAATTATTATTATTATTATATTTTATAAGCAACTGAATATGTAAATACATAATGAAAAATAATTATCATCCATTTTCACAACTCATATTATTTACCATTACTAGAACCACTTTTGGGGTTGTTTTTCTATAAATATAGAGTTGTTGATTTATGTTGCTTTTTACTTCTTTAAGAGTATCACTTTGAAAATTTTCATTTTATTTTCTTTCAAAGATTGATATTTTATCCATTAAAATATCTATCACTCTTTCGGCGAATTTTAAATTCATTAATAATATTATAAAATATCTTGCATGGACAATAATTATTTGACTTTTCCATTTGATAAGTCATGTTATCAATCTTAAGAGGTTATGGACATTTATAATCATGGAATTTATAGTATACACTTTTCCTTGAATGTCCATTAATACGTATTATACCTCATTAAAATCCAACTAGAAAAAACTCCTATAGGATAAAAATCTAGTAAAAGGAAAATGATTACACAATATCTTCAATATATATCACAAGTTTTCTCGTTAAAAATCTTTAAACGAAAACCCAGTGGATAAAAACCTTAGTTGAGGAAAAAATAGTATAATAAGTATTTTTCTTCCCCTTATGATAATATCGGTGTATAACTTTAAATTTGTGCATGTAAAGTTCCGATACATAATATTATAAAGTTATTTTTCTAACTATGAATCACATATCTTCTGCATATGCTTACCATATATCTTCTACATATATTATACATGAACTAAAAAATAACAACTAAAACTTATTTTATAAAATTATATGTTATACATTTACAAGCATGTATAAATTCATCTATACATCTTTTATTTTTTAAAGATAAAAAATTTTATAAAATCTAATAATATAGTCATATGTACAACAGATACATGAACAACAGATACATGACCAATATACTTTTATGCCATATCATAAATAAGTTATCCATTCTCAAATGATTTTCTTAACTATTTTTATTCTTTCTCTTAATTCTTAACCACTTCTGGTGGTGAAAATTAATCATATAATAGTAATAATTATCATTTCTTGAACATACCATTTTTATGGCCATAATTCTATATTCCTTCATTAATTTCAATGAATGAAACAAATGTAATAAAATAACTTCATGACATGTATAAAACATAATTATATATAATAGTTATAAAAATAAATGCACTTAATAAACTAATTCAAATATTTCTAAAGAATTACTTAAAGATAATAAAATTATCCAAATAAAATATATACGATTATATAGAAAACTAAAATCCTTAAAATAATATGTAATTTTAAGTAATAATTTGACAATTATCATGTCATGCATGATTATATAATGCATCAATAGCAATAATATATGATCATGAAATATGTTATATCTAGTAACTTTATAACCATTGGAGTACTCAATGGAAGATAATTTATAAACATATAATCATATTATAAATTTTTTTTAATCAAATAGTACTCGATATTTAAGTCGAGATAAAATTTAGTTTACAAAATTCGTTAAAATATTTTGAACTCTTCAAGAGTTTCAGTAATTAAAATCATACATAAATCATGACAAAAGGTAAATTATAAAACTTCAAAATCATATACATAAAATTCAATACACATATTTATATTAAATAAATTTTTTCAGAAAGATTTATATGCTTTAGGTATGATAAATCTTTCAGGAATTATATGTAATTTTATTATCAAATAGATAAATAGTATCAATTAGTTACATACTAATATATTACAAAATTGCCAAACAGTAACAATTTATTGAATTCATTATAAGAAAATATGTATTTTTACTATCAATGTTAATTCATTGCAATAAATATCATAAAACAAATCATATTTTACGACTTCATTGTTTATTGCATGAATATCAATTGTACTTCTTTGGCATCGTATTTTTCAATATATTGAAATACAGGTCCAAAAATTCATATTTAATATAATTAATATCTTTATTTTTCAATAAATTTAATTTCAAAATACTCACTATGTTGAAAATATTAACATCAATATTTTTATATAGAAATATCATTTGACAACTTTATCTTTTTAGTTCCTTTTAATGACAAATGACATATTGAGATCTCTTATTAAATTTTAGGTACATGAACCACTTCTAGAATTTAGAAATTAGTTATGTCATAGGTTTTTTTCAAGAGTACATACCTCTATAATATGACCATATGGATTTATTTGCTCATTACCATCTAAATATTTTATTTTTATTTGGAACCGAATAATTTACCCTACAAGGCAAATTGTTCTACTGGAACATTATTCTAAATTGAAGCATTTGCAATAATAAATATGAGATTTAATAAATCTCTACACACTAACAAATACATTGACATCATAATTAACTAATCTTTTGAATTTTAGGTTCACGATATGAGGAACTAAATTACAAACAATGTACTTATTCTTTTATTTTTTTGTTGCTTTCTCCCCTAATATTAAGAAAGCTATAAATCAAAATGCAATTTTCAACTAAAATTTGCAATAGCGAAATTTTATAATCTTTATTGGCATAATGCATGTAAGTATTGCTTACTTCAATATTATATATCCATATATAAAAATAGTACCATTACTTTCATAAAAATATCTAGCAATTAATTGGAGGTAGTTAGTAAACATTTTTGCTAAACCTTAGAGTATGATCAGTACAAGGGGCTTATAACAATCGTTTATCCATGACATATGATCACTAGCATTATCAAGAAAAATATCTTGACTGTATAATCTGAAAGTTGTGCACTTAATTTGAATATTCTTACAATCTACAGGTTGTGAATTGATAATAAACACAAATGTGATAATTTTATTGATGCATCTTTCACAAATTATAAATCTTTTAAGTAGTTCACATGGTGGATAGTGGGTCAATATATATTATCTTTATTCATTTCAGAATGAAAGGAATTCAGTCCTTTTATTTGCTAGTGATACTTTAGTAATATTTTTCGAGAATAAATAATTTATGAGAATTCCTTAAATTGTATTAAAAAAAACTTTTGGTTCTCTTTCTTATACACACACACACAAATTCTCAATAATTTATGTATTATAATTGTAACGTCCCGGATTCGTCGCTTGCCGATATTGTCCTCTTTGGGTGCCACACGTCTGCTTTTTGAGATCGTGTCGACCCCCTCAAGGTTTTGTTTTTCTCAATGGAAAAGGCCTCAACTAGGGTTGCCATACGTCTTCTTTGGAGATCGTACCGACACCCACTAGTCAATATTGTCCTCTTTGGTGTCACACGTCTGCTTTGGAGACCGTGTCGACCCCTCAAGGTTTTGTTTCTTGCAGCGGAGAAGGCCTCAACAAGGAAGAGGTATCCACATCCATATAAGGCATGCTTCGTTCTCCTCTCCAACCGATGTGGGATCTCACAATCCACCCCCCTTAGGGCCCAGCGTCCTCACTGGCACACCGATCCGGCACCAGCTCTGATACTAAATGTAACGTCCCCGGATCCACCGCTTGCTGATATTGTCCTCTTTGGGTGCCACACGTCTGCTTTTTGAGATCGTGCCGACCCCCTCAAGGTTTTGTTTTTCTCAACGGAAAAGGCCTCAACTAGGGTTGCCATACGTCTTCTTTGGAGATCGTACCGACACCCACTAGTCAATATTGTCCTCTTTGGGTGCCACACGTCTGCTTTTTGAGACCGTGCCGACCCCTCAAGGTTTTGTTTCTCGCAGCGGAGAAGGCCTCAACAAGGGAGAGGTATCCACATCCATATAAGGCATGCTTCGTTCTCCTCTCCAACCGATGTGGGATCTCACAATAATTGATCCGAAATGGTTAAACTGGCCATGCCAAGTAATCAATTATTAATTAGTGAACTTCAAGTTTACTATTTTTATTACATCAATATGTGTATCAATCGATAAATATCAAATTTCTTAATATTAATATAAAATAATTAGTAAACTTTGGGTTTACTAGTAGTTGTAACAATTAATAAACTTCATGTTTATTAGAATTTGTATCAATTTCAAGTTTATTATAATCAATAAACTTCAAAGTTTATTGATATTGGTATCAATTAATTAATAAACTTTATTAGTTAATTGCAGATTGCTAATATTTGTATAATAGTTAGTAAACTTCAGGTTTGTTAATATTTGTATAAAAATAAAATCAAATAATTTTTAAAAATATATTTTTTAGCATTCCTCTCGCAATCTCAAAATAATATCCATTAACTCATGAGAATTAAAATATACAATTACTCAACCCTTAATTAATCTTATTAACTCATGAGAATTAAAATAATTCAAAGTTTATGAATTGAATTTACTTACCATTTAATCTTTTAAATTAGAATTCTTAATTCCTTCGAATCGGATTGTTATAAACCACCAACTTTCAATAATTAATAGAGGTTATTGTGCTGATAACGTGTTGTAAATAAATAAATAAAATAAAAGAATAAATAAAACAAATATATAATTAAGACAGAGATAATATGAGTGGAGAATTTTACATTCATTTCTATCACAATTGAATAACTATAATAAGATATTTATAAATACAAAATAAAATAGTTAGTCCTCTACTTGAATTGGTAGAAGTGATAAAGTTCAATTGTCGTCCAACTACTTAAGTGATAGAATTTAATAGTCATCCACCTACATGATATTTATCATAACATCAAAATCTATTATTTTTATTTAAAATTAAATTTAATATTTTAAATTATAAATTTATTTTTAATTTATTATAAAAAGATGATTTTATTTAAATTTAATTTATTTTGTTAGATAAGAGACCTTTTAAATATAAAAATATTAATTTTATCCACAAATGATTTTTCAAAAGCTTTGATATTTATTTAATTTTTATCATTTTTTAAAGATACTATTTACTTTTACCTTTTTTATTTGAATTGTCTTAAAAAAAAGGAAAAACTCATACTTTGATCCCTATAATTTAATGATTTTATCATTGATTTTCTATACTTTCGAAACTACACACTAATCCCTCTAATTTAACGATTCAACTTATTGATTCTCTATACTTTCAAAACTACACACTAAATCCCCAAACTTTTCATGTAGAACATATTAAGTCCAAAAAGGACCATATTAACGAGAGTATAATATAAGCGCGGTTAAAAATGCATGAACAAGTTTTGAAAATCTTGTGGGACCTACCAAAAATTAAAATAATAGAATAAACTATGCATTAGAAGATTACATAGATTTGTTGTAATTACTTTTATAGACCTTAAAATTCACCGTTTTAAAACATAATTTAATCTTTGTAAATTTTGAAGGTAATCATTTACGGAGCAAAGAAAAAGGAGAGAGAGGTAGAAGGCGATAGTAATGGCAAAAAAAGCAATTATCCAGGGTTAGGGTTCCATCTTTGGCTAGATTGAAGAAAAATTTAAGAATTCGTTGGTGAGAAGAGCATGCCAAAATATATCCAAGGCCATAAAATGTAGAATTCTTACATTGAAAAATCCATTGCTTTCTCTGGTGATAACAGCTTGTCAGACCTTCAAATATCCAACAATGGTGTGAATGCATTGCAACCAGTATGTATGCATCTCTAAGAAAAGCTCGATTCATGATGTCAAATAGCGAGTAAAATCTAGGAAGATACTATTGGAAATGCAATGTAAGTAACTTAAGTTTATTATTAAGTGTTTAGGTAAAAATCTCACATGGTATATATAGGATTGTCAATTTTTTATGTGGACTGATATTTGGATGCTACAAGTATCTAAAGTCCTTATAGGTGCAATAACAACTATGTGACTAGCAATAACCAAAACGTAAAAACATCTGAAAATTCTACAGAAGTGTAGTTGAATCATATGGGGATTTTAATTGATTCTATGAGACTTGAGATCTTCCAATGTCGTGATTTGATCAAAGAAACTGATATGAAGATTGGGGTACAAATAGAGAAATGGGTATGATGCATATGGGGTTTGTGTTTGTCATGGTTGCCTATTTATATGCAAAACTGGTTGCTTAGACATGATTTCAGTTGTAAATTTAGCAACCAATCTTTATTTTGTTCTAGTAAGTTTTAGTCTATTTAGTGTAGTGTTTAGGGAATATTGAAAGATTAGTAACATGCTAAGTCAAAAAGATATAAATAAAAGTATCATGTGATTTTTGTAATGATATATCAAGTTTTATTCTACAACTGGAAAATATTTGCAGATTATTATGTTTTATATATACCACATTATCAAATATTAAGCAATATAATTGGCAACTTACTATATTACATCTAGTTTTTTTAAGTTTGTTAAGTTAACATTGTTGTGTCCTATATACAACATGAGCACCCACCAATTATCCTGATCTCTATATTTGTCAGATAAATAGTCTCAAGTGTTATGATTGGACCACATAACTATTATTCTATATTGTCCGAACATGAAAAATAAGTTTGATAGATTCTAATAACTAACTAAACTCCAAATGATTGAAGGCATGGGCAATAAGCTAATACTTGAGATATTTTAATTAATGGAGTCAATATTTGCATTAGCATTACAAAATTTATGGCCAAGACAAAATCCTAATTTTTTCAAAATAGTAAAGAATTTCTCAACATATATACAAAAAAGAAATCAAATATCATAAAATTAGCTTCCCTTTGCTTGCTACATTTCTTCTCTATTGGCTCCCCCTTAACCCCTTGAAATGTTGAAGTTAATCTAAGGACATTGCATCTTTACCCTAAAGGTCAAACCCCTTAGCTGGTATCCAAGACATTGCTCTTGCATATCCCTTCCAACCACTTGTACCTAAAAACATGCAAATTGTTATGACATTTTACCACATTTAAACTAAATAATTTACTTATTTTAGAACATCATATCCCTAATTAATCTACTAGTCCCACTTTTTAGGATATTGAGCACCTCCAGCCTGTGGTGCTGAGACAAAACCTGAAGCAACACTTGAACCTTGAGTAGCTAACTTTGAAGTTGCAGTAATGGTTGCTCTAGCTAAAACGTCTTTTTTCTTTTAAATTACTACATTCAAATAAATTCAATTTTTATGCAACTCATAAATCAAAAAGTTAAAATAATTAAAGATATCAAACTCATAAAAATATTGATTACTAACTTGGTTTTTTTTTTTGTTTTAAAAGTTGCAATTTTGATATAAAACCAACCTCTGTATCTTAGATCCTGCCCATCAAAGTCTATCATCTTGTTTCCTTGCTCTTTTTCTTGTTTGGGAACTACTACCAGCACTCATCTACAAATATTTACAATGATTAATAGATGTCATATAATAAAAATTTGTAATAAACTTTGAATAATGTGTAGATTTCTTACATCTTTTGGTTTTGCTGGACCTCTAGCATTGTGGCCTATTTTATGACAATTCTTACATGCCATAATCCTTCCCTTTCTTGATAATTTCCCCTTCTTGATTTTCGTATATTTATCCTTCTTTCTATTTTTCTTAGGCCTCCCAAGAGGCTTTCTAAACTTAGATTTTATTCCATATTTGTTTACTTTTATAGGGCTGTATAGTGTATTTGTAAGATTTAAGATAAGTTGACTTTCTATACCAATGAGAAATATATATTTCAAGTTGCTAGTTCTCTAAACTGTATACAACATCTGGACATGGCATGCCACTCAAGTTCCACTTCCTGCAGCTATAAGTATCGGCTTTTAAATTAAGAACATATCTTATCTTATAGCTGAATATTGATGTTACTTCAAAACCGTCACTTCCATTATAATTGCAATACTAGTTGAATGAATTTTCTTTATTCTTTTCCAATTTCTCTATAGCCTTTAGTGATACATCTAATATCCAACTTGAAAGTTCCTCCATCATTTTCTTCCATAATCTCCGCATAACGTGTTTTCTTATGTCATCCAACATAGTGATAACAGGCTTGCATCTAGAATCCACAATCTATCCATTAAATTTTTTATACAGATTGTTGTCAACAACATCACATTTACCTTCAGTTGTAAGAAAATATTTCACCCATCCACTCAAAGGGTATTCAATACAATCTTGTACGATACCTTTACCCAATTTATCCAAATCATCCATATGCTGCTTCAATTGTGATTTACATATGGATTTTGCAATTTTCCAAATGTCAGCTTCCTTTCCTCACCTTTCCACTTCTTAGCTTATTGAGCATATATATTGTAACACCTTTATACCCCCTATAAGGAATATAAAAGTGCTACTAACTCAATAAACTCATCCTATTAGATTATCATTCAATTACAAGTTCATTAAACCTTTATAATCAAGCTACTCAGTTACATACAAGTTTTTATTTTGTAATTTGTACAAACACATATATTAACTTATGATGTTTAAAAAGTATTTACAACACTTTTTAATTACATATAATTTACATTTTACAACACAAAAATTACTATATTCCAAAATAGCCATCAAGCTTTGTCCTTAGTGGCCTTCAGATGTTGATTTAAAAATTGGCACTCTTAGTCTACACCTGTTTGCCTACACGAGAAGAATACCCGTGCTGATCAATGGCTTAGTGGAGTAAAAAATTAAAATTGACTTCTTAGCAAAGTCTCAAACATAAATAATAATATAATATTCTAATGAAAGTTCCATAATAGCATGCATTATCATGTCAAAATACATATACACTTATAGTAATAGTATCATACGTTAAGATGAATTGCACTATCATTTATCAATTACACTGATAATATCACTAAGGGACACTAACCTTATACTGAGACACTATGGCATTTCCACAATTAATCACTTATCAATAATATTCAGTTCAATCATTTTCATTATCTGAATTTCCATTAATGGTAGATAATAGGTACAAACACTAGACATTGGTGAGCAATATCAAACACTAGAGACATATTAGTCTCGGGTCACTAGATACCAATAGGTATTTGAAAACTGGACACATTTCAGTGTCAACACTAGTAGCTACAATCACTATCCCCTTATAGGCATGCCTATCTATCTACTACTATGTGAAATTCAGGCTTTCAATAAATCATTAATAACTCAGGAATATTGTACTTCATACATTTAGAAACAAGGAATCAATACACTCAATATAACATGCAATCATATTACTATATCATTTCATTCATATTCAATTACTTTAGAGATACAATACAACATGCTCACCACTTCTCAATTACACTTTAACATAGTTATCAATTATCTTGTTAACATGTAATACTATGCATATCATTAATCATGTTTGCTGCATTCATTATTTGTACAAATTCTATACTTATGTTCCTATGACTTTATTTTAACAATTTCTTTATGCTCTACACTCATTACATGTCACATATTACTCTTGTTTTTATGTTTATAACACTCTAAACATGTTCAAGAAGGTTCAAGTATGCTTTGGTGACAATTTGGGGCCTAAAAATCAAGTTTAAAAGAAAATAGGGTAGGGTTACGATTGTTAATGATTTAGTGATCACCGTGAGATATGTACAAATTCGGTTCTGGATGGGCTCATGGTAGTTACCAATTGGTGCTGATCGTGAGGTTCATTATGCCCTAAAAATCCTAAAGGCAGCTTTTCATGTTCAATTTGTATGCCATTTTAGGCTTAGTAAATGACATTTTCAAACTAAGTGATCTCTACAAAGTTGTCCTCTTATGTCTCTAGCTTCCATAACATTATAAATAACTCCATTTTGACATACAAATCTTGAGATATTACTAAAATAATCTAGTTTTCTCCAAGTGATAGGGCAGCAGACATCACTCAATTTCAAGCCATATTATGGAGGCTCTAGAGGCAGAATTAGGTCATATTTTCTTCTACAAAGTTGTAGATATATTTCTTATCTTTCTTTTAAAACAAGAATAAATCAATTTAGAGATCTACAAAATGGGTTATGCCCTATACAATGAAATTTGTTTAAGTAAAGCTTAAGCAGATTTTTATTATGTCATCTTTCAAGACACAAATCACTCTTTTCATGCAACTATTAATCATATATGAACTCTAACATCAATTATAGTTCTATTAAAATGTATTTATAACCCTAGATTGACTTGGATGAATGTAAATGAAGTAAAAACTCCCATACCTTCAAAATTGATCCAATTTTACTCTTCTAGAGTTCCTTCTTCTCTTTTCCTTTGTTCTTGCTATTCTCACCAGTGTTCAATCCCATTTAAAATTCTAGCTTCTCATGTTTTATAGCAAAAGAATGATTAAATTTTTAGCCAAAATCCCATAAAACTTACCTTAAATTAGCCAATATACATAAACTCCTTTTCAAGTAAAACTATAAGCAAAATAGTATTGTGGAAAGGAAGAAGAATTACTGAAATTTTTGGCCATTAAATAGCCAACCCACTCACTAAAAAAATAGATTTTCATTTTGTTTTCTTGCTTTCTCTTTACCTTTCTAGAAAGAGATACATGCTTGCCTCTAATTGGGTCACTTGTTTGGCCATAGTGAACTTACACTTTGCTCTCTCTAATTGGTCTTAATTACTACTCACATACTATACTAACTCATTTTAATACATTATCCCCACTTCTTTAATAAAAATGCACATTTACCCCAAAATAATAATTTACGAAATTACCCTTTACTTTTACATTAATATCGATTACATGATTAATAATTCTTTCACACTGAAACTCTTTCAAACCTCTCTTTCAACTACATACTAATCCTACTAGGGTATGTTTTAGGGCCTCAGATTTCTCTTCCTTTTAAAAGAATTTTATCCTCAAAATTCTTCTCGTTATCAAGTATACCAATGCACTATCTTTAAGCAATAACATTATATAGAATATTAACACAAGATAAAACATACCAGGTATACTTCCAAGGTCATCCTTGTTCTCCCCAATCATAGCATACACTTGAGCCGAAGAATCTAAAGCAACAGATTTCTCTATTTTCTCAGATGGTGCTCGACCCCTTTTACCTCGGCTTTCTCTACCTCTACTAGTTTCAGAAACATTCATATTGCCTTCATTCAATTATGAGGCTAGACTTTCTTGGGTTTATGGGCAATTGGCTAGCACATGTTCCATACTGCCACACTTGAAGCAAGCTCTAGTGAGATTTTTACATACACTTCATCACTTTATTTGATAATGCTCACATGTCGAGGGGTGCTACCTATACTAGATGGTAATGTAGTAGTAACTATTGAAATTGGTTTCTGAGATGAATCCTGAGTAGCTTACTTACTTTGAGCTTCACGAGCCTTCTTACTACTAGTTATTCAACTATCTTGCACTTTTCTCTTTTGTTCTTTCTTTTGCCTCATTTGTTTGATTTCTTCCATCTTTAAGGAAGCCACAACCAATTGATAATAACTCACTTTTTGTGTGGTAGTTACTGGTATCAAACATCCTCGAATGGTTTCATTCAAACCATCTTCAAACTATTGACATTTAAAGTCTTTAGTCATCAATGTATCGGACACGTATTTACTAAGTTGACTAAACTTTGTTTCATACTCAACTATTATCAAATTTCTTCATTTTAGGCTCATAAAATCCTTCTATTTAGCTTCTTTATATGTTTTAGTAACTTATCTCTTTTCAAATTCTTGGATGAAAATGTCCCATGTCAATTCAGTAGGTCACTGATAATTTTAGAGTACCAATTTCCACTAGTCATAAGCTGGACCTTGCAATAGAGACACTGCACATGTAACTCATTGATCTTATGGATAATTAATCTCTTGCAATATTCTCTTTAATTTCTCGAACTAGAACTCAACTACATCTGATTCATCTACTGACGTGCTTATAAACTCTTCTGCCCCTCTATTTTTAATAAGATTGGTAGGTGCCTTTGGAGCAGACAGCTTATTTATTATCTGCATTAGTCTTTGCACTAATATTGGATTTTTTAGAGGTGGCACTAAACCTCCTAATAGTGGTGGTTGCTCAGGTGCAAGAGGGTTATCATGCACAATATTTACACTTCCAGCCGTTTCACCCATATTTTCACTAGGATCCGATTCCATCTTAACCCTACACAAGACAACATCTGCATTAAGGCCATAATACTATATAGACACATATATCTAATCTATTCTCTAACATCTTATCATCCAAAACCACCTAAATCTATACTCTGATACCAATAAATTATGACACCCTTATACCCCCTAAAAGGAATATAAGAATGCTGCTAACCTCAATAAACTCATCCTGTTATATTATCTTTCAATTACAAGTTCATTAAACCTTTATAATCATGCTTTTTTATGTGTAGCATTATCCTACTCAATTACATAAAAGTTCTCATTTTGTAATATGTACAAACATAAATATTAATTTATGATGTTTATAAAGTATTTACAACACTTTTTCATTACATACATTACATATCACTTACATTTTACAAAACAAAAATGACCATATACAAAAATAGCCTTCAAGCTTTGTCCCTAATGGCTTGCAGATGTTGGCTTGAAAAATATTACTTTTAGTCTATACCAGTTTACCTACACGGGAAGAACATCTGTGCTGAGCAATAGCTCAGTGGGGAGCAAAACAATAAAATTGACTTCTTGGCAAAGTCTCAAACACAAATAATAATACAATATGCTAATAAATGTAACATAATAGCATGTATTATCATGTCAAAATAAACATACACTTATACTAACACTCTCATACGTTAAGAAGAATTGCACTAGCATTTATCAATTATACTGATAATATAACTAAGAGACACTAGCCTTATATTGAGACACCATGGCATTTGCACTATTAATCACTTACCAATAATATTTAATTCAATCATTTTTATTGGTTTAATTTCCATTGATGGTGGATAACAGGTACAAACACTAGATACTCGCAAGTAGTATCAAACACTAGAGGCATATTAGTCTCGGGTCACTAGATTTCAATTGGTATCAGAACATTGGATACCTTTTGGTGTTAACACTAGCAACTGCAATCACTATCCCCTTATAGGAATGCCTATCTATCCGCTACTATGTGAAATTCAAGCTTTCAATAAATCATTAATCACTCAGGAATATCACACTTCATACATTTGGAAACATGGAATCAATACACTCAATAGTGCATGCAATTATATTACTATATCGTGTCATTCATATTCAATTACTCTAGAGATATAATAGAACATGCTCACCACTTCTCAAATACACTTTAACATAGTTATCAATTATCTTGTTAACATGTAATACTATGCATATCATTAATCATGTTCGTTTACATTCATTATTTATACAAATTTTATGTTTATGTTCTTATGACTTTATTTTAATAATTTGTTATGTTACACACTCATTACATGTCACATATTACTCTTATTTTTATATTTATAATACTTTATACATGTTCAGGAAGGTTCAGGTATGCTTTGGTGATAATTCGGGGCCTAAAAATCAAGTTTAGGAGAAATAGGGTAGGGTCACGATGGTCAGTGATTTATTGATGACCATGAGATATGTGCAAATTTGGTTCTAGACTGGCTCATAGTGGTTATCAATTAGTCCTAATTGTGAGATCCATTCTGCCCTAAAAATCCTAAAGGTAGATTTTCAGGTTCAATTTGTATGCAATTTTAGACTTAGTAAATGACATTTTCAAATAATGTGGTCTTCTATAAAGTTGTCCTCCTATGTCTCTAGTTTCCATAGAATTAAAAATAACTCTATTTGGACTTATAAATCTAGAAATATTACTAAAAAAATCCAGTCTATTTCCAATGATAGGGCAACATACATCGCTCAACTTCATGCCATATTATGGAGACTTTAGAGTTAGAATTAAATCCTCGTTTTTTCTATAATATTATATATATATATATATATATATATATATATATATATATATATATATTTCTTTTCTTTATTTTACAACTAGAATCACTCAATTTAGACATATACAAAAATATTTATTCCCTTTACACTTAAACTAGTTCAAGATAACCTTAAGCAAATTTTTACTATGACATCTTTCAAGACACAAATCACTCTTTTCATACTTCTATTCTTCATATATGAACTCTAACATTAAATATAGTTCAATTATAATGCATTTATAACCCTAAATCAACTTGGATGCATGTAAATGAAGTTGAAACTCCCATACCTTCAAAATTGATCCAAGTTTACTCTTTTAGAGTTTATCCTTCTCTTTTCCTTTGTTCTTGCTATTCTTACCAACTAAAACACAACATAAATACACATTAGTGTTCAACCCCATCTACAATTCCAGCTTCTCATGTTTTAGAGTAAAAGAATGATAATTTTGAGCTATAATCCCATAAACCAACCTTAAATTAACCAATATACATAAACTCCTTTTAAAGTAAAACTATGAGCAAAAGAGTATTATGGAGAGGAAAAAGAGTTGCTGGAATTTTTTTCCCATTAAGTAGCTAACCTACATGCTAAAAAAAATAAATTTTCCTTTTGTTTTCTTGCTTTCTCTTTACCTTTCTAGTAAAAGACATATGCTTACCTCTAATTGGGGTCGCTTGTTTGGCCATAGTGAGCATGCAGTTTACTCCCTCTAATTGGTCTTAATTACCACTCACACACTATACTTACTAATTTTAATACATTATCTATAATGGCCTCAATATCGGGTTAGCTGTGAATAGTACTTTTCGATAGTAAATAGTACTTTTTGATAGTGAATAGTATTTTCGGGCTGAAAAATACCCCAAAAGCAAAAAATATTTCATTTGAATATCGGAAAGTATTAGTCACGAGTAGTCCGGAGTTGAAATTTAAAGTGAATTTGACGTCAAATAGGCCTACAAAAGTCAAAAGCACGAAAAACGGAGTAACTAGGATTTTGGGTAACTGTTTGACCAATATTTGATCGGGCCTTTCAAAATAGTAAATTAAGTCTAAAAATTATAAAAAATTACAAATATACCTAAAATAATATGTAGAATATTTTGGTAATGAAAAGTGAATTTTTCGATAACATCGATAAAATTAAATCGGACTGATTTAATTGAATTGGATCAGAAATGGACTCTAATTGGGCTGAAATTTCAGATACAACCTATTTTTAATGTGATAAGAATGATGAAATCAAATTTGATCTGATTTGAAGTTGAAAAGTGGAAGACTTTAATTAAGGCCGCTTATTGGGTAATTTTTAGGCTTAAACTAAAAATAGCTTAAGTCTATATAAAAGCCCAGCCCAAAGCCTATTAAAAGGCCATATAAAAGGCAGAAAACTTATAGAAATCCAGTAGCTTCCATCAACTCCTTCTTCCTTTCCCATGGCCGAACCACTTCCACCATTATTTCTTTCTCATCTCTTCTATTTTTCTCCCAAATCACCTTAAATCGAAGTAGAGGATAGTATTTCCTGCCTCTCTAAACCACCCTAGCAGCCTTGGATCTTTGATTAGAGGAAAGAAATCAAGAGATAAAGTTTAGGTGTTAATTTAAGGTAAGTTAAATTCTTTGTTTTAATTTCATTTTTAGATGCTTACTACTAGTTTTGGGTGCTTAAAGTTCATTTTTGTTGTCATTTTAAGCATTTGAAATCAAAATCTTAGGGTTTGTTTTGATAATAAATTCAACCATTGAAGGATTTCAAGAGGAGGAACACATTTCCAAGGCCAAAGACAAAGTAAAGGAGGCAAGGAAAAGCACAAGAAAAAGGTTAGTAGCTAAATAATCCTTTCATTTTCCTATTAATTATATGGTTTTCCTTTATGTTTATTAAGGAAAATTTAATATAATTGGGTATAATTGAAATTGATGTTATAATAGTATAATTAGACCTTAATTATGCTTATTAGGAAGTCTAAACAAATTTAAAAGCACATGTATGATAGACTTTATGTTATGGATGAATGGTTATCTAAGGGAAAACAATGTGTTTTTAAGTTATTTTAATGAAATTAAGCATTATAATAATAATATAAGTGAAAATTTATGTCCATAAATTTTTGTAGGATTTATGAAAATTTAATGAATATTTTTTAGATGAATTTTAGTTAGGTATAAAAGTAAAAATATGAAATTAATATGAATTAATGCATAATTTAATAATAAAATGGTGAATTATTATGAAATAATTCACAGACTGTGCAAAGAAGACTGGAAAGATTGACTGAAAATTTAATGTATTGAAAAAAATATTGAAAAGGGTGAAAAATTGAATAATAAATTGAAATTAAGTGAATTTATGCCTTTAGAAAAAGTCAGGCAGTAAAATCTAACTTAGAATATAATTGGCTGGTCATAAGGATATCTGTACCACGATGTAAGTCATGGCAACTTGCTTTGCTATGGTAGTATCTTTGATCTCCATAGTATCTGTCGTACGTACTGTCATATGTTATGTGAGGAATGGTCTTTGGGGATCATTTCTTAATCTGCTGTGGCCCTCTGGGATCTATGTCCCGTATATTTGGTATGAGAGTTTCTGCCGAATTTGTACTAGGGGCATAATAATAAGAAAATGTTAAAAGTGTTAAAAGAAATCTAAAGTTGAAGATAAAAGTGAATAAAGACCAAAATGAAAAGAAATAAAAAGTTTGGGGGCAAAATGGTAATTTTTTCAAATGATGGATTTAATAAGTAAAAGTGATAAGAAAATTATTAATAAGGGTAAAATGGTAATTTGGTCAACCAACAGTTTAATAAATCAACTTTTATAAAGTTAAAGGATTAAAATATAATTTTACATGAAAAGTCAAAAATAAGGTTTAATTGGTAAATTGTAAGCCAATTAATAGATTAAATTTTAAGTTGAAATGGTAATAAAGGTGATTTTGGCTAGCATTAAGCTTTAAAGCTATTTTGATTGGATCATAACAAGTAATAAAATAAATAAAGTAAATTAAAGTAATTATCACTATTATTAGCTATATGACTTAATATTTATTATTATATTTAATGATCGAACAAGAAGTTGTGGGTTGGATTGTAAATGAACCTTAGGATTTTAATGTTTGCTTATAAATAAACTAGATTATGCTATAATGTGGCAATATGGATGAAGAAGATAGATTTATAAATATATTATGTGTGTTCAGTTATGCTTATATTTCCAAATATGTGCAAGTAAGAAGCGACTTGATGAACGGTATATATATATATATATATATATATATATATATATATATATATATATATATATATATATATATATATATATATATATATATATATATATATATAAGTAATTACAACAAAACCATGTAATCATCTAATGTGTAATTTATTTTATTATTTTAATTTTCGGTGGGTACCACAAATTCCTAAAACGGGTTCACCGGCTTGTGTTACACTCTCGTCAATGTCATTCATTTTAAACTTAATGTGTTCTACACAAAAAATTTGGAAACTCAATATATAGTTTCGAAAGTATAGAGACCTAATGAATAAAATCATTAAAGTATAGGGACCAAAATATGGATTTTTCCTAAAAAAATTATCAGCATGATTAAAAATAACTATCATTTTATTATATATTTGACATGAAAATGACCCGATTGAGTTATTAATAATAAAAAAATAATTCTTATTTTTTAATTACATTAAACATTAAAAAATAAATATATTTAGCTTCTCTATGTAAAAAATTGGAATTTAAATTAGTTTTAAAAGAATTAATTATCGACAAAAGGATTTATTAAATGTTCAACAAATGTTAGAAATCTAGTTTTTACTTTTGAAAAAATAAGGTTTTAGTTGTAAATTTGCTTAAATATTAGGGGTTCTTTTTATAGTTATTCTTTATAGTGTGAGAAATCTAGTTATTCCTAATAGCCTAATTCAAATATGGGGAGGATGCATTGCAAGTTCTGGGTGGGGCACCATGTCAACTTTTCTCTAACTTGTGGATGCTTGGAAGTCGGTTTAATTTGTTAGAATAGTCCCATAAAGAATTAAAGGTAGAGTCCTTTGTTAATTTATTGGTGCCGGAAATGGCGGAGAGTCATTGCCATTCTAATGTCCTCAAAATATGTTGACCAAGCTCATTGACTCCAATTTAAACATTTAGTACTTGGTACAGTGTCCTCTGATATATTTTAAAATTGAAAGAAATTTGTGCCTCATGCGTCATGGTATGCCATATATCTACTTATTAAAATACCATATGTTAAAAGACTATTGAAAAGGGGTAAGATTCTGCAAATCTTAAAACATAAACAGCAATATTATACCAATTGAAATATTAAAATAAAAATGATATTTTTTTTTGTCAAATATTAAGGGCAAATTTTATCTTTAATCTAAACTAAATTCGTTGAAGTATTTCGGCAATTGTATTCCTTGATAAGATTTTAAATTTAAATTACCTTTGTTGAACATTTATATTTACTAATTCAAATCTCATGTACACTAAATAGAAATTCGATAGTATCATCATACATGAATATCTAGAATTAGCCACTAAATATATCTAGAATTAGCCAATTTTTTGATTTGAGAAGATATCTAAAAACAACCAATTCTAAGTACATACAATCAGGTCAAAATATGCGTTCATATGTCAATAAAAATAGTAAAAAGAAAAAAGCATATACTAGCTAGCAAGTCAATAAAAATAGGAAAAAGAAAAAAAGCATATTAGCAAGTAGAAGCAGCAAATTTTGACCTGATACATGATTCTTTCCAATTCATTTAAAAAAATGTGAATTGATCTATTTGATCCGTAAAATAATTCGATCAAATCTAATCTATTTAATCAGACCTATTAAATGATTCACTTGAGATATGTTTATGACTTATTTATATTATTTGTGATGTCATAACATTAATTTTTATATGATGTGAATATAACAATAATTTTGACCTGATACGTGATTCAATCCAATTCATTTAAAAAAATATGAATTGATCTATTTGATCCGTAAAATAATTCGATCCAATCTAATCTATTTAATCAGACCTATTAAATGATTCACTTGAGATATGTTTATTACTTATTTATATTATTTGTGATGTCATAACATTAATTTTTATATGATGTGAATATAACAATAATTTTTATGTGTTATATATGCATTTTTTTTAATGAAAATTTTTAAAAATAATATTATAGAACTTAGACCTATTTATAACTTCAAGAAGAATTAGGGACAATTCTCATTGGCTATGTGTGAAGCCAATGACAAATAGCTATTATGCGTAATAGACTGAGACATGTGCGGCAGATGTGAGATCTTTTTGTTAGATTGAAAAAAAGAAAGGGATGTTGCTAGGATTGGCTAGTTTATGCATCCGTCCATGAGTTGCCCTCCAGCCCACGCCAACCACACACGCTGGCATTCTATATATTATTCGATCTTGGTATTGCATTGCCACTTGTTTATGCTTTCCTCATCATTTGCCGTAAGAAATGGGCATAGAATGATTAATCAATTTAATTATAAATTTATTAAATAGTGAATTAGCATTGATTTTTAAAAACTTATTAATCTTAAACAAACATGTAATACCTTATGTCTAGTTCGATGGTAGACCTAGATACAAAATATCACACGAACTTTCTAACGGTAACAATTATGAATTATAAAATTTTCTATTTTAAAATTTTTATTGATTCAGTAAATATTGTTCATTTTTACATAAATTTTGATAGAATTTCCCCATAATGTTGACTAACCTCTTGTAAAGAAAATTTTATAAGCACTTCTAAAGTCATATAACCCAACTCCAGAACTCCATAACAAACTCCGTTAACAAAATAGTTTTCCCTTCCTCCATAATATTTCAACTCTTCATGTTCAAAAATTCAAATATAACCATGCATAATACCCTTATATGTTTAATTTTATAAATTTACTGTAAGCATTGAGTTTTGCGGAGATTTTTGTCATGGTTATCTAATGAGGAAAGATGATCGTTTAAAGATAGTGAATAGAGGATGGTGGATCCTTTTTGGGTTGGAAACTATTTTTTTGAAAAATGTTGTAAGGTACCTTCTGCTTGTTTCGGGTAGCCGGATGGCCCAAAAGGTAAATCGATGAGAAATTCCTTGGATTAGGGGCTTGAAATTGAGTTGCATAGGTTTACGAGCCTTGTGCACCTATGCATTTGTGGCTTGTACACCCTTGCACTCAAAAATCTCATCATTTAACCTTTTGTCATGAATCCTTTCCATTTTTGGCATTGCATGGCCTTGCACAAGGAGTTTACACCCATGCATTCCAAGAATCTTACCTTTTCAGTTAAGTTGGCCAAATTTTCGATTGTACGCTATACACTTTAGATGGTACGGCCATACACTCAAAAAATGGGTAATTCTCCAGAAAGGCAAGTGATTAAATGGGGAAACGTTTAAGTGTAGACCCGTGCACTCCCCATTATATAAGTTTGGTCCGGATACTTTTAAAAGGGTTATTTTTTGTTGGCTAAAAAATGAAGAATTTTGGATTGAAAAAGTTTTGTTGCTTTCATAGAAAGTTCCTAAAATGCTTTAAGCAAAAAGTAGTTTTTGGCATTTAGTTATTTAGATTTTTCAATTGCTTTTCAAGTATTTCAACACAGTAAGGGTCCACAAATCCGACATTTGATAGTCTAATCGAGTAAGAACACTGAAAGTAATATAAAAAATCTTTCTTGTTATTTTTATATTATCATAAATTTTAAACTATTATCATCGTTTACAACTTTTCCTTTATACATTAATTTTTGTCAGATTTAGGCTATGAAACCCTTTGCAAGGGTATTTTTGCCATGTGATATAAATCATTAGGTTGCCACTCTTACATTGCCTGTTGTCTATTTTAAAGCCATATTTTTTTTAGAAACTTCAATTTTAAAAGTCGTTCTTTTTCTTTTAATCCTCTCTTTTTTCTCCCTTTTGAATATGTTGTTGACAAGTACTTTATCTTAAAAAGAGGGAGAAAAATAGCTGTTGTCAGGCTGACACAGCCGTGCATCTATGCATTATGCGATGCATGGCCTACAATATGTTCTCTCACTTTTTAAGGTAAAAGAGTCGATCGTATGTCTCCAAACGCACCTTTGTGCATTCTCGATATATATATGCATTGGATTCTTGATTTTTCTTTGACTTATTTCATTTAGCTTTATGTATGTTCTTCCTCCATTTTTTACCTTTTATGTTACCAATATTATTATCATTACTGTTATTATTATCACTTTCGCTAATGTCATCGCAAAACGCTCCCTCTGGGCAAGCATAATTGGGATAGCACTATAGGTGAGTTCACTATCCTTCTTACAAAGGTATTTCTTGTTGCGGATGAAAAATGTCACAAAAATTTTTATAATAAATAATTGGGACATTTCATTAATAAAAGCGGACCAATGCCTGCTTTAAGTACTCTTTCTATTTTACTCTTATTTATTTTTTGTTTTAATTTTACATTTTGTTACATTTAAATTGTTAATAATACAGTTTATGTGTGTTTTATAGGGTTAATTTGTGTTTAGGTATATTAACATAGTTTAAAAATATTGCCTTTTCAAAGTTGTAAGAAAATTGTTCTTGCAAATGTAGTCTCTGTCGCAAGAGTGACATTCCAATGAGGTTTGGAATTTTTGTCTCTATTATGAGTGCAACTATAGTCATAGGCTTTACCATGCTCGGATGAAAACAAAAATATACCCTCTAGAGTTGTCGCAGACATGACAAAAGGTAAAATTTGAATTTTTAAGGGAATTTTCTAACCGTTGCAGTGTTTTAGGCTCCCTTATAAATTGATTTTTGAACCCTTATAAATCGGCCCAATAGCGCTTGGCAGGGCTTAAAGCCCAATAACTAAAAGGACAAAGCATGAGCTGGAAGATAGGATAGGAGGGCACAAAGTCTGATCGGACTAATGGGATAGCATGTCTTATTAGTCCACTGACACAAGTTAGTGCCCATACCTTCCACCTCATCCCTGTCACATTGCCGCCTACCTGCTCCAACTGCCAGTTATCACGCCCCAAGTAATCAAGTACCCCTCATTTATCTCCTATAAATATCCTAAAAAATAGTGGCTTCAGGTATTTAACATCTAAGATTCTCTCTCTAAATATTATTTCTCTAGAAAGCTACTAACTTAAGCTTCAGAGTGCTAATGCCTGGTCTGACCGGGTACTCCTTCTTACAGGATCCAATCACCCAATCGGGAAAGACAGCTGCCAGTTCTCTTTTCTAGATAAAGACATTTTATGCTTTATCATTTGGTGCTTTCGTTGAGAGCC
Source organism: Excoecaria agallocha (assembly GCA_037975025.1). NCBI lineage: Eukaryota > Viridiplantae > Streptophyta > Magnoliopsida > Malpighiales > Euphorbiaceae > Excoecaria > Excoecaria agallocha. The sequence continues at coordinate 45,337 of JBBPFJ010000302.1, forward strand.
ATGACAGGTTCAAGATCCAATGAGCATGCGACTTTCGGAGATTATGATCCCAATAGCCAAGGCAAATCTAGGCCTTTAAAGAGAAGAGAGAGATCTCTCAGATCACTTACCAAAGGCAACCTCCTTCAAGATTTTGATGATGTCGTTATGCGACAGCCGAAAGACACCCCTATTACCCTCAAGAACATGCGCGTTATTCTTAGTGACTTCACTAAGAGCATTGTCCAAACGATTAAAAAGGGAAAAATGCCCATAATTTCTGAAAAAAGACCATGAAATGGACTTCGTGACCGAATACTTTGGAAGAAAGAGAAATAAGGGTATCTCCATAAATGAGCCAAGAGCTAACAACAGTAGAAAAGTGGGGTTAGAACCCCAAGTAGGTACGACAAAGGGAAGGGGACAATGTCCTCGAGCTGAGACTCTCCATATATCCCTAATAGATCCTCCACCTCATCCATTAGGGATGATCTATCCTTCATGTGCATGCCGAATTAAAGCCGTGTGAAGGGATGGAGAGACGAGTTTGCCTTAACAGCCATGAGCAGGGAGGACAAATGGTTCAAGTAAAAAATCAAGAAGTTTGGCTTGATAGGGGCCCAAAAAAGGCATGTTTGAGGGTAACATCTGCAGAAACACAACCTTCCCATTCTGCAGGGAGATCACAGAGTCTGAGCTACCTCCCAGGTGGAGAGATATGGTAATGGATAGGTATACAGGTAAAACTGACCTTACCACTCATCTTGCAGAATATCTAAGGTTTACACCTACGATGAAAGAATTGCCTGTAGGATTTTCCCCACCACCTTAGGAGGAGACGCCCTCAACTGGTTCTATGAGCTTTCCAAGGAATCAATCACCTCTTTTCGACAACTTAAAGAGTTGTTTGTCACATGATTTATTGTGCAGACACGAGCGCCGAAGTCTGTGAGCGATTTGTGCAATCTTTACTAATGAACCGATGAAAGTCTTAGAGACTACATCCATAGGTTCCAAGCCATGATGTCGGAGGTGAGGAACATAAGCACGGAAATGGCAAACACTACCTTGGCCGAAGGCACCATTGATAGGCCATTGTTTGAGTTGATTACAACCAGGCCACCAGTTAGCTTTTTCGATTTGATAGAAAGAGCTAGATAGTACATTCAGCTGAATGACACCTTGAGATCCAACCAAGGGAGAATGAGCAATGTTATAGACAGCATGGACACCCAGATGGATGCTCCTTTAATTGAATTCCTGCATTTGAGCTGATAGCAAGAAGCCTAAAAAGAGCCTCCACTTCAAGAAATCTGGGAAAAAGAAAGGAGGACGAGCAGTTTAGGTCCACTCAGAACAGTGGCCAACATACCCGAATCTTTACCTCACTCAATACCAATCTAGCATAGGTGTTAATATGGATCAAAGAAAAGCACCGAAAGGTGAATTGGCTTAAGAAGCTAGATGAGAGGAGCAAAAACACTCGAAACTATAACAAGTACTGCAAATTTCACAGAGACATCATTCACACAATTGACGAGTGTCACCAACTGAAAGAAGAAATTGAACGAATCCTACAAAGAGGGTACCTCAAAAAATTTATAGGTTCGACCAGAGGGGTAAGTCCTTCAGACAGCCGAACCTTAAAAAGGATGATTCCGACTCGGGCGATAATGATGAGCGGAGAAATCCAAAGACTATGGATCCTCACAGACCTTACATCAGGGTTATAAATATAATCACCGGTGGGTTATCCTATGGAGAGAATCTCTCCAGGAAAAGAAAGGGGAAAGGTGTTTACATCTCCCAAACGGACGAGCAGCTAGCCCCAATCACCATATCCAATGAAGATGCACAAGATATAATATTCCCCCATGAGGATGCTCTCGTCGTCAGGGTATAAATCAATAACATTGAAGTAAAGAGGGTACTGTGATGGAATATGACATGGTATGATAATCATGATAGCACAGCGGAAAAACAAAAATTTTATCATACATACCATACATATCCAAAGATAGAATCGAAACATGCAATTTTAGGGTTATCGAACTTACAACTTTTGATGCCTTTTAAAACTTTTATTTCGATGATGACCAGCAACTAAGATGGCTTTGTCCGCCTTAGATCTCGATCACCAATGCCAAGGAATAGCCTTTTGCGCCACTCCCTCTATTCTCACACACACAATTACACCGTCGGCTTAAAAACGAGATTGCTAGATCTCTTTTTCGGTATTGTGTAAGGGTTATAGTTTGAAGCTACAAAACTTGATTTTTTACTTCTTTAGATTGCTATTACTGCTCAGTAACACAAGAGAATGAGGAACAATCCTTTCTCCTTGTGAAAAATTGAACAAAAGAATTAAGAGAGAGAGTCACTATTCACGAGTTACTATTCACGAGTTACTATTCATGCCACAAAAAAATTAAATTTAGGGTTTTATTTCTTTTAATATATATGCTTATCCTTTGGCAAGTTTTTGATCTGAATTCAACCATCCTAAGATGATTAATTCAAACTCTATCACTTCCTAAAGATAAGTAATATATTTTGAATTAAACTCCTTTGAATTTAAATTCAAATTTGAAATAAAACATAAGACATTTAATTAAATAAAATCACTTAATATAACTTAATTGCATGTGCCGAAATTCCTTGAATTCCATCTTGGAATTTCAGCCACTTCATTATATATATTTAAGTGATTTGATTTAATTTAAATTCCTTTAGGCTTTAATACTCAATTAACTTAATTAATGTAACATAATTAATTAATTGAAATTAAACCTTGTGGGCTGAATTTCTCTCTCATGGACCAAAGCCCAATAGCAATATTATAACCGATTACATACATTAATTTGACTTTAATTAAAAGCCCAAATTAATGTTCAATACTTAATTTAAACATTTTAAGCCCAATGCTTTGTGTGCGATCCTATAGGTCCATTTAATGTTGGCAATGAATTAATAAATTAATTCAAAGGCTATATATATTCTCTAGCAAGATATTATAGCATTCCAAATTAAATGAAAATGCATATGGCATTTAGTGACCTAATGCAATTTTGCATAGTCCCTTACCCATAAATATCAGAATTAATATAAGGCATGGAACTAGTCATCCTTATATATATTAATTCCTTTCTTGATATTCCAGTGACACTAAACTCTCAGATAAATAATGATTACTCATTATTTCATCTCGGTATGGCCATACACTTCTCAGTTCACTGATCAAGTGGCCGGTGATATTTTTCTCTCTTATCGAGAGGGGTAATCCCTTCACTTCTCTCATGCTCTCTAACATGAATCGGTGCATACCCAATCATACCCGTACTTGTCACTCTGTTACGAGCACGTTAGGTGTATGTCAAAGTACACAGTAATTCATAAAGAGTTTCATAGAGATTTCAGGTCTAAGAACTCTGATACAAAACTTGCATATGAGAAACACTTATGACTTGTACCATGTAGTATTCTCATGAGCGGATCGAATCCAGATACCATGTTCTTTAACATGTATCTATGATCTCTGATTGACACTCTTGTCCTAATGATCCGTAAGACAGAACTCATAAGATCAGAGAGAGCATACTAGTCTTAATTCATTTGTTATTCCCATAACAATGACTGATTAGGGATATTTAGAATGATGTCTCATTTGTTTCAAGGTCTTACAATCCATGTGCCTCACACATGATAACTTAAACCGAAACGACATTCTTGGATAGTTTTATCAATTGATATGCACAGGAATACAAAGGATAAAAC
>JBBPFJ010000302.1:49289-147499 GCA_037975025.1 Excoecaria agallocha
AATTGGCGATAATAATGTTGTTGCTAAGTTAGCAAAATATAATATTTCGTTCATAAAGCTCTATTGGCGATAACATTTTGTAGCTAATTAACGAAAACAACATTGTAGCTAATTGACAATAACAATGTTGTCGCTAATTTAACAAAATATACTATTCTGTTTTATATAGCTCTATTAGCGACAATATTGTTGTAGCTAATTAGCAAGAACAGCGTTGTAGCTATTGTTGTCGCTAATTTAAAAAATATACTATTCTGTTCATATAACTCTATTGACGATAACATTGTTGTAGCTAAATTGGCGAGAACGTTGTTGTTGTTAATTAGTGAGAACTGTATTGTAGCTAATTGGCGACAACAACATTTTCGGTAATTTAGTAAAATATTCATACGTCTGAATATTAGCTCCATTTATATTGACGGAAACATTGTTATTGCTAATTAGCGAGAACAATATTGTAGATGATTGGGGATAACTATATTGTCGCTAATTTAGTAAAATATTCATAGGTATGAACTCCATTTATATTGGCGAGAACATTGTTGTCGCGAATTAGTGAGAACAGCATTGCAGTTAATTGGCAACAATAATGTTATCGCTAATTTAGCAAAATATACTATTTCATTCATATAGCTCTATCGGCTAGAACAATATTGTCGATAATTGACGAAAACATTATTATAGGTAAATTGGCGAGAATAATATTATCGCTAATTGTACTTTTTAATAATAAAGGGTTAATTTAATCTAAATATGATCGATGATGCTTTAACACTATATAATTTATAGTAAATTATAATTTATAAGTACTTGAAAATGAATTAAATTTATTATTTTGATTCTCAATACTTAAATTTTATTTATATTTAGTTAGATCATTTAATTTAATATATTTACCTAGTAAATTTTTTCCTATCAAAACTAAGATGAATTAAATTGATGGTAATTAAATTAACTACATTATTATCTTTACATCTAATAATGTCAATTATTATTAATTTTATAATAAAAAAGGAACTAAATTGCGACAACCAGATTCTCACAAAATTAGCTTCTCGCCAGTTTATCTAATTACCCAAATTTTTGAGCGGGAGATAAAAAGTTTCTAAATCCCTAAAAGCTTAGACCCTTTTATGATGCCGCCCTTTTTCCCCCTCTCGCATCTCTCTACTTATTAAAGCGAAAGTCCCTCTCAGATCATTCTCTTATCTCTCTGTATGTTTGCTTGTCGAAGATCGGTCTATTCTGAATCTTTATAAACTCATCCCTAGACGTAAGTTAGAATCCTTAATTTGGTAAGCACTTTAGGACCAGATTGCTTTTTGATTCTCTATCAAATCTTTATTTTCTTCGCCTAGTTAGGTGGCTAGGACATCGGCATTTAGTTTTGGTGTTGTTTATAAAAGTGTGAAGCTCAAGATTCTTAAGGTAATACCTTGATAGTTGCTGTTTTTCTCATATGTGATTTCAATTATCTCCATGTTTTAGCCAGATCTGAACTTTTTTTTATGGTTTCAGTTGCATTGGAAATGTACGGCAAAAGGAAGTGAGCTGACAGTTCAGAGCGAAGAAAAAGACTGGTTAGCTATGATTCAAACCCAGCAAATATCATTAACTGAAACAAGCTTTAGCTTAGCTTAACTCTCATTCACCTTATTCTCTAACCACCATAAGCCATCAAGTAACTTTCTTCTACATTCCTTTTATGTTCTTGCAGTTGCATAAAGTATCACTTATTCCTCATCGCTGTTTATTTTGCTTAATTTGGTCAATTTTCTAAATTTTCTGATCAGATTGTCAATTTATCATCTCAGAATTCGATTGTTGACTTTGATTAAGTGCCTGTAATATTCTCACTTAATACTATATGGATTTCATAAGCTATTTATTTATTTATTTCATTTATCTTATTGTTTGCTTTCAACTGTCTAGGTGCTTATTTATTTAGTTAAATTACTGCATTTTATGAACCATAAATGGGTGATCCTTGTGCTGGTTCTTAGGAGTATGAAATATGCCCTTAAAATCTCCGTAAGAGTTGTATAATAAAATTGTCTCTTTTAACAATTAACATCAAAGTTTACTGATTTTGTTGATGTCAATTGAAATACAAAGTATACTGAAATTAGTGATAAGTGAAACCAAGACATTAACATTTAAGACCTACTGTCAGAGTTTGGTGGGCTAAATGTTTAGGTTCAAAGTGGGGCTTCTTCTGTTGTCTAAATGTATTTCTTAGCCCTTGTTCAATTCATTAGCTAAAAGTAGTACTATAAACTAAAACTTTTATATCTACTCTTTTGTGAGCTTGTAGAAGTCAATCTTTTGTCTGTTGTTAACTCTTCCTTTAACCTTTTATATTTTTTTTAATCCCATAAATGATTATGACTCAGAACTTGTATTAAGTTTGTTTCAGTTTAACTTTTTTGATATTTATTATGATTTCAATATATAGGTATATATTGATTTACATGTGGTTTTTCTAGTATCCTCATTCATCTTTATGATGGAGATTTTCCTAATTCTAATTGAAAATTAGAGCAAGTTGATTGAAATGGAAGAGGGTCCATGTGTCTTCAAACACTGTTCTCTATTTTATTTGAGATTATCTGTTCTTTTTCCTTAATTTCTTTTCTGATGCATGGTCATCTCTCTCTTTTCTCATTCTTAATCTTGAAAAAGAAGTAAAAAATCTTCTCCCAGTAGTTTGAATAAAATTGCAAGAGTATTCTTTTTCATAACAAAGTGCTATTTGGAAAAAATAACTGCACCAGTGGACATAGTAATAAGGTAATAGAAGATAAGAATTGGTGTTAGTTTAGCTTTTCAAGTTTCGTTGTGAAAGATTAGCATATGTATAGAAGAAAAATGAGTTGATTTGTATGTGTTGGTAGGAGAATTAAGCATAATTTCTGTAAAGATAGCAATTTTGAAATATGCTTGCGAAATAACTGCTACTTATTTCCCAACCTACCCTTTGATTGTCAGAAGCAAGAAATTTATGAAAGTGATGGGGAAAAAAAAGCCTTGAAATTAATGGGCATCAACTTTTGCACAATAAAAATCACCTTATAGCAATAATGTTTGCTTCAAATAGTGACAACATTATCTGATCTGCATAGGATGAGTGAAAGCAATTTGCACAGTAAACATTATAGTAATATAAAAAATTATCTGAATTCAATTAAATAATATATGATGTAACTTAGTCAAAAAGAATCAAAATGCTTATTTATGGAGCTTAGTTTTCTGAATCCCAGCAGTTAAAAGGCTTTTGATGAAAAAGGAAACCCTACAAAGGTTTTCTTTCTTTGCTATTTTCCTGAAGATATAAAGCTAATTCTACATTTTTTATGGAATACTGTGTCTTTTTTCATCTTATTACAAGCTTATCAATTGCCAAGAACAAAACATGCAGTGAGTGCTTTTGAACTGTATATAATTTGAATTGCTACTCCTCTCTCTCTCTCTCTATCTATCTATCTATCTATATATATGTATGTATCTTCATTATGTTACATGAGTAATGTTATTTATTGAATTGATTTTCATTTTTTTTCCTATATTTATCAAAACCAACAAGAATAAGGGGAAAGGAAGAGAGGATACTGATATATTCTTTTTACATGGATATTCCACTTATTGTGTGATTACTTTTGCATGTTTATATTTTTTTATGTGCTGTTATATTCAATACCAATGGTTAATAACATTTGTTTTCTCTTTTAATGCCAGGCTGCTGAGGGTTTTCTGTGTTGTTATATATAAAGAATATCATAAGCTTCATAGAAAGACAAGAAATGAAGTTTCCATGATGCTTTCCTATAAAGGAGATGGAAGTTATTATTATCAACTGAAAAATCATCACAATTTCTTTTGTTCTGCCTTATATTAGTGCTTGATGATGATGATGATTATTATTATTATTATTATTTTATTTTGCACATACAAGTGAATATTATCACTTGATTTTCTTAGTTTTGTAATATTTATTAAACTTGTTTGTTGATAAGAGACTCCTGCAAAAGTTACATGTGTACCTGCTATTATTTATTTGTTTTCTTTCCCCCATTTAATAAATTGTTATCAATAACAATGACAATGTACTTCTGCTAATTATTCTATTTTTATGAAAAAGAATTGGTATTGCAATTGATGTATGTGATAAATGCTTTTACTTGAGATAAAAAAAAGAGATAGTACTGACATTTTGTTTGCTTGGTTAATTGAATGCTTTATTTTTATTATCAATTGAACTTGGTGTATCTTGATGCAGGGTTCACCTCACTCTGGTCCAGTTCTTACTCTGGCTGAACTGCTAATAGCCATCCATGGAATTGATCCTGAAAAAGATGGAATTCCCTTGAAGAAGGCAAATATTTTACCCTTTTTTCCCTCCTTTATGAAACCATATAAACTTTAAACATATGCACAACCGGTAGCTTGCTTTTATTTTCAGTTAACAGATGCATGCAATGCTTGTTTTGAGCAACGGTAGATCTTTACTCAATAAGTTATTGCAAAGGTCTTGAATCAGTTGGTATGTACTATCCCAAATGCTGAAGTTTGTCTGCAAAACCTTTATATTGCCCATGGTTTATGTCACAGATGAATAAGATTTTGTACTGCAGGTTGAGTAGATTCCCCTTTATTATTTATGTGTATGGCGTTACAAGCTATTAGTGCTTTTCCATCATTGGTAAGTGATGCAAAGATAAAATAAAAAGCACATTTAAGTTTCAGGAACCTCCATTTGTTGTAAATTTTAATTTACAGTTAAGTAAAATAGTGTAGATGGAATCAGGACAGATATATAATTTGCGCTTCAAGTAGAAAAGACACTAATACCTGTATATTAGTTATTTCTTGATGACTCTATACTCCTATGAATGTTTATATCATATATACTAGGAAATGAAAAAAAGTGCATTTGGTTCATGCAAAAGTCAAAGATTGTCTTTTGTTATGCTTTGAAAACTAGGTTCCTTTTCCTTTCTTTATTTAGGAATTCTGGCCATTTTTAAGGTATTTTACTTGCCCCAGTAGTTCAATTGAACGCCTTCCCTTATTAAGGAATATGGACATGGTTTTTTTAAGTCTAATATGTTTTGAATAAGGTACTTTAAATAAACAATTGACTTGAAATATTAATTATTGCAGGTGGAGTTTATAATGGAGATCCTTTCTCAGTTGGTTACCAAGCAGATGTTTTTTTATCTCATTAGTTGCTAGCATTTTAAGATTCATAGTCGGTACTATGCAGAGGTTAGCACATTTGGTTCTCATTTTGCTTTTGAAGCACACGCTCTAAGAGAAAAGAAGCAGAGGTTTGAGCAGTGTCTATCCATCATGAGGACTGAAGTTCAAGTTCAGATTCATGTTGAGCTTGAACAAGAGATAGATCAGCTTGTGGAGCAGCGGGTCGGACAGATCCAGCAGCGTATGGAGATGCAGCAGCAACTTTTTTAGTAGCGAATTGAGGAGTAGATACTTCCATTGACATCTCGTATTGATCGGATTGATACCTAAAGTACTTCACTGCATTTACTATAGTTATAAGTATATATAAGGATATTTTGTATATCATTTATTATTGCAATATATGCACATATTATTTTGGATATACAATTAATTTAGATATATACTTGTAAATAATCTTTTTTCAGTAATATATATATATATATATATATATATTAAATGTTGAGAATTTATAAATATAAATTTATCATTTATAGTTTATTGTTTAAATGATTAAATTTTCATTTTAATTTAATAAATCAAAAAATAAGTTCAATTTAACGAGACATTAATGTGTATTAACATAAGCTATTAACTACAATTTAGTTATAATATAACTATAGTTGACGTTGCGAGAGTACATTAACGACAAATATTTTGTTGTTGAATTCACATCGACGACAAAATAATTGATGTTATATAAGGGAAAATGTAATGTATGATGATTGTTGTTGCAAAATTTAGTGATAACATTGCGTAGCAATATGGCGATGATTGAACTGTTGTCGTAAAAATTAGCGTGAATAATGTTGTAGTAATACAGCGATTAAAATATTATCATTGCAAAATTTTGTGTGAATAATACTGTAGTGATTTAGTGATGAATTTATTGTAGTCGCAAAATTTAGCTAGAACTTTATCGTAGCAAAATGACGATAAATATTTAGCAATAATGCTTAGTTCTCACTAAAATTTGGTGATGACTTGTTGTTATAGCTAAATTATGCTACAACGACTTTTATTTCAAAATGATGGTCGTCGTTAAGTTATAACCAAATTGATTTAGCAACTATCAGTTAGTCGTCGCTATGGAAAGAAATTCAAAGAGAAATAATAAAAACAATTCATTACCACACCAACTACATTGCATAGGTTTTCGTTGATATGTATTGCATGTGACACCTTCTAAGAGGTCTATAGTCTAGTTGGCATGCGATACTGCATTTCTAGCAACATTTGAAGTATTTCCTAATCAAATTACTTTCCATGCAAAAATTACATGTATTGCCATATCAACTACATTACATGGATTTTCATTGATATGTATTGCCAATGATAACCAAGGTCTATCCTAACATGCAGAATTAGTGCGCCAATCCTTTAGTATCTTGCATAAAAATGATTCGACTCACAATTATGGGATTTCTAGATTTTCAGCCATGATAGGAAAATTTTATCTAAATTCAATTCATAAATTTTTTTGCAAACCAAATTAAATATATATTGACACATAAAATTAATAGCTATTATTTATTTGCTATTTTTCAATTTCTTTATTTTACTTATTGATAATTATGAAAATGTCACACTCCAAGACCCAAGCAATCGATCCATCATACCTGACAGGACCCAAAGCCCATCAGGAAAGGAGCACCAAACGTGAGCAGCAAGCTAAGGAAGAGGGCACTTGATGTCCAATCGGACTGATGGGACATTACGTCTCAATCAATCCACTGACACAAGGCAAAGCCCATGCCCTTCACATACTCCTTGTCATTTCGCCACTCACCTGCTCTGACAGCCAATTATCACTTCCTAAGCACTTAAGCACACCCCTCTCATCTCTTGTAAATAGTCTAATGCATAGTGGCTCCAGGTATTGAATATTTGAAACTCTTTCTAAGAATTCTCTCTCTAAAAAGCTACTAACTTAAGCTTTGGAGTGCTTATGCCTGGTCAGATCAGGATCCCTTGCAGAAATTCACATATGATCGGCAACAACAGTCAGCTTTCTCTCTTTTATATAAAGACTTCCACATCTTATCATTTGGTGCTCTCATTAAGAGATATGGCTGGTTCAAGATCCATTGAGCATACAGCTTTCGAAGAGCATGACCGTGATAATCATGGTCAAGGCAGATCCAGGCCCATATGGAGAAAAGAGAGATCTCATAAATCCCTAACTAGGGGTGATATTCTCCTAGAGTTTGATGATGTCATCCTATAGTAGCTGAAAAATACCCCCATTACAGTCAAGGACATGCACACTCTCCTTAGTGATTTCACTAAAAGCATTGTCCAGAGAATCAAAAAAGGCAAAATGCCTAGAACTTCTGAAAGAGACCATGAAGAAGACTTCATAGATAAAGACTTCAGAAGGAGGAAAAATTGAGAAATCTCCATTAATAAGCTATGAGCTCATGACGGCAAAAGAATGGGTGTCAAAACCCCAAACAGGTATGATAAAGGTAAGGAGATAATGTCCTTAAGCAGAGACTCCACCTACTACCCCGGCAGGTTTTCCAAAGCCTCAATTGGAAATGACCTATCTTTCATATGCATGCTTAGCCGCGGCCGCTCTAAAAGGTTGAAAGACGAGTTTACCTCCACAGTCATGAATAGGGAGGATAAATGGTTCAAGCAAAAGCTCATGCAATTCAACTTGGCAAACCCCAAGAAAGGTATGTTTGAGGGGAACACCTGCAAAAATACTGCCTTTCCATTTTGCACAAAAATAACGAAGTCCAAGTTGCCTCCCAGATGGAGAGATATAGTGATGGGTAAATACACAGGTAAAATCGATCCTACCACCCATCTGGCAGAATATTTGAATAAAGTACAGGTCTACACCTATGATGACAGGATAGCCTGCAGAATCTTTTCCACCACCTTAGGAGAAGATGCTCTAAATTATTTTCATGAGTTGCCTCAAGAATCAATAACCTATTTTAGACAGCTCAAAGAGCTATTCACCATACGATTCATTGTGCGGACCCGAACATCTAAGTCGGTGAGTTACCTGTGCAACCTCTACCAAAAGATCGATGAAAGTCTTAGAGACTACATCGATAGGTTTTAAGCCACGATGTCCGAGGTGAGGAACGTAAGTGTGAAAAAGGCAATGACCGCCTTGGCTGGAGGCATCACCGATCGCCCCTTATTTTAATCAATAAATACAAGACCGCCAGTCAGCTTCTCCGATCTGATGAAAAGGGCTAGACAACACATCCAATTGGATGATGTCCTGAGGTTTAATTAGGGAAGAAAGGTCAGTGTCATAGATAGGCTACAGTATTCGGATGGGTAATTATTTAACCGAACTCCTGTATCCGAGTGGATAACGAGGAGCCCCAACAGGGGAACCATTTCAAAGAGCCTGAGTAAGCAGAAGGTGATCGAACAGGGCAGGCCCAATCAATCCAACAACCAACCAGCCCGAACTTTCACCCCACTCAACACCAACCCTACCCAGGTATTGATGTGGATTAAAGAAAAGAATAAGAAAGTTAACTGGCCTAAGAAGCTATCCGAACGGTCAAGAAACAAGGGGGATCAATGTAAATGCTATGAGTTTCACAAAGATGTCAGTCATATGACTGATGAGTATTACTCGCTAAAGGAGGAGATTGAATGACTCCTACAAAGAGGGTCCCTCAAGAGATTTATAGGTCCAGCTAGAGTGAAAAGTTCCTGTAGATAACCTGACAGTATGAGAGATGATTCTGGCTCAGATGATGATGACGAGTGTAGAAATTTGAGGAATCTAAACCCACGCAGGCCATACTGGGGGATCATTGTATGGAGAAGACTTCTTCAAGAAGAAAAAGGGGAAAGGTGTTTATTTCTCCCATCAAGCCAAACGATTTACTCCAATCACCATATCCAGTGAAGACACCTAAGATATAATGTTTCCTTATGAGGATGCTTTAGTCATTAGGGCTCGGATCAACAATTTTGATGTGAAAAGGATTTTGGTGGATAACGGCAACATCGTAAGTGTGCTCACGCTTTAGGCTTATAGAGCTATAGAACTGTCGATCGAGGAGCTAAAATCAAACACCACCCCGATGATCGGGCTGGATAATGCTATAGTTCCAATGGTGGGATTCATCGAGCTATTTGTTGAACTTGGCCAAGAGGCATTCACCCACATCTACAAGGTAATCTTTATGGTCACTGATATGATTTTTGCCTTATAACGCCATTTTTGGCAGGCCTTTGCTCTTTCAAATTGAAGCTATCACTAGCATATGGTATATGGTGATGAAAATCCCCACCAATGGATGTGTTGCCATCTTTAGAGGTAACCAAAAGGCATCCCAAAAGGCTTATGTCACCATGATTAAGCAGCATAAATTAGCCATGATTTGGGAGCTGGGTCTGGAGCTATCCAAACCGATAAAAAAGGCAAGAATGGATCCCATCGAAGGGGCAAAAGGCAAATAAAATTCCTCATTGTAGTCGTTGACCACTTCTCCAAATGGATCGAGGCAGAACCTCTTGCAACTGTCGCGACAGAAAGGGTCAAGAACTTTGCTTGGAAGGACATCATCTGTAGGTATGGCTTATCTAAAATGTTTATTATAGATAATGGCAAGCAATCCAATAGTTCCAAGGCAATGAACCCAGTAGAGGTCGGCATCCCTTCCTATTGGACGAAATCCTACTATGATCGGATGAACATCCAAGAAAGGTGTCAAGCGTTAAACCCGATAGAACACCCAGGAGTTGGAATGTCGAGGTACTCAAGAAGTACCATATGCAATCTTGTATCAGGAATTGAATTCAATAAACAGAGAAATTTCTTTCCATCTCCATAAAAGATATGCTTGGTACAACTTATTAGCTAGGCTCGACGCTTATCTCTAGCCAAAAATGCAAAAGTTGGAGTCTATTTTTTTGCAGATTAAATTAATATTTGGTACAACTATCCGCAAGGCTCGAAGCTCATCCCGAGCCAAAAATGTAAAAGTTGGAGTCCATTTATTTACATGTTAAATTCCAATCGAAGAAAATTCCGATCGATGTAATTAATTTCGACTGATGAAAATCCCGATTGATGATATATTTAATTCCAATTGATGAAAACCGATCGACGCAATTAATTCTGACCGATGAAAATCTCGATTGACGATCTATGTTTGGTATAACTTATCTGCTAGGCTTGACGTTCATCCCGAGCTGAAAATGCAAAAGTTAGAGTCCATTTATTTAATGTTTGGTATAATTTATCCGTTAGGCTCAATGCTCATCCCGAGCCAAAAATGCGAAAGTCGGAGTCCATTTATTTGCAGGTTAAATTCCAATCGAAGAAAATCCCGATCGACGTAATTAATTTCGATCGATGAAAATCCTGATTGATGATCTAATTAATCCTCGATTGATGTGCATTCCCGATCGAAGGAGCCAGATTTCTTGATTAATGTATTCATTTTGATTTCATAAGATTGAAGATTTTAGTAATTTTGATCGACATCAAATCCCGATCGATGTATCCATCTCAATGTACAAAATTTTCCTCAAAAAACCAAGTGAATGCGAGGCTTATAAGCCATCTGCTATCTTGGAGTTCATATGATTGATCGATCAGGCGTTCTGATCGGATCACGTGTCTAAGATTCTATGCCTAATTATTAACTTATGCTAGATGAATGATTGATTATGCTCTTCCAATCAGCCACTGGTTTACAAGTTATTCTTCTACAAGATTAAGAAGTATCTTTACTACTTGATTAGTTGATTTGATTAGCATCGACACCATTAAAGTAGAAAATTTAAAGATACTACTAAAAATAAAAGCATGCATTGCAAACATATAGAAGGCACATTTGAAAAAAGGATTGCATTTTATTCATATAATGAATTGTACAAGTTACAAAAGTTACAAACTTTACAAAAAAAAGAAAAAAAATCCTAAGATTCTATATCTACAATTTCTGCAGTAGTCGGCTACCTAACAGGATCGGCGGTAGGCTCGGAATGCATCACCTCTGTAGTAGGTTCTAGAGTCGACCTTGCAGGATGCTCTTTTAAAGGCCTAGTGGGATTTTGGGGAGACTGCACGGATAGGGAAGCTGCAAGCTCAAACTCGGCCATCTCACCAAGAGGAACTTCGGATGGCGAGGGGTTTTCACTTGTCATTCTATCGTTCTTTGTGCCCTCGATCGTCCCCTTTTGAAGGTCCTCCTCCTCATTATCGCTAGATGAAGGATCAAATAAGACACCTAGGTCCTCCATCAAGTCGAGATCAGCCCTAGGGAAGTATTTCCCAGCCTTATGGATTAATCGAGACAACAACTTCCTTTGGGCCTCATCCAGTTGATCAAGTAGTTGATCCTTCTGAGAGGCAAGTTCCTCCTCATGCCTCTTGCTCTATGCCAAACTCTTTCTCCTCCAAAATGGCCTTCAAGACATCCCGCTTGGTGCAAAGCTGGTCACGCTCCGCAAGGGCTTTGCTTTGGCCCTTATTGGCTTTGGCACACTTAGAGGTCAAGACTTGGCACTCGACAATCAGTCTGGTGACGTCCTCCTTGAGCTTTTACCTTTGAGCATCATCAACAATTAAGTGCACCACTTCCCTCCTTAGCCAGTTGATTTTGCCCTGTTGAACCTTTAACTCTTGGGCACTCTGGGAAGCTTCCTTCTTTAGAGTATCTACCTCTGATTGAAGTAGAGAGGTCTCTTTTTTAGCAACGTTGACTTTGGTATCTGGCTCCTTCTTCGACCAAATGGTGTTCTCTAATTTTACCTTTAGGAAGTTCCCCATGCCATGTAAGTGCAAACCCCTCTTGATCAGCTAAAAAAAGGAATTTAGCAAATCACTGAGAATGAGCAGACTTGCTGAAATGAAAAGAGTAAGATAATGAACTTTACCTCTAGATTTTACTATTTGAACAGGGTGCACTTCTGACTGAATAGGTTGGGATCTCCCATGTCTTTGAAGTCATTGTCCTTAAGAAGACCCCGACAAATGAAGCTAGAGACTGCCTTATCCTTGACAGACCAGTCATTGTCGAAGTTCTCCCTTAGCATATCCTTGAGGTGCATAGTTTGCCTCTCAGGGGCTCTCCCTACTGCTCTCTGGGCAGGTTCACTCTAGCTTGGTGCTTTGCCCTTAGCTATAGCTCGAGCATCTGCTATAGCAACCAGGTCAGCTGCCTTCTTCTACGTAACCTATTCAGCCTACCTCTGGGCAGCCTCATCTAGTTCAGTTGCCCTTTTTATATAACCTCCCTCAGAAGTGATATGCTGAAGGAGCTGGTAGTAGGCAACATCTTCTCAGAGTTGAATTCATCCCTCAGCCGCAGCTGCCTCAATGGGACCCGACCCTCTACACCAAATTAGGAGGCTGTAGGTTTAGAAATTATTAGCATCAGACGGGAGGCAGATGCAGCTGCAGCAGTAGTAGCAGTGGATGGAGGACCTAATATCGCACCTTTTAGAGGTTAGACCGATGAAGAGAGCATAAGCATCCTCCTCTTTATCTTCTCCTCCTTTACAGCCCGCTCGGCAGCTCTCTTCATTTTTGCCCGATTGATAAGTTGCTTAGACAAATCATCTCTTCCGGCCATCTCGTCTCCAGCTACAACACCAAAATAAAATAAGATAAGCATCTTTTTACAAAATTCATCATTTGAATGCACATGCAATGCATGATCACCATGTTATGCTTTCCCCTTTTCCCAATCCTAATGCTCACGTTTTGTGTCTTCGTTAGCATCAAAGCGGGAGGACCCGAACAACATCCCCAAAATATAATTAGAGTCATATGGTTCCCCCCGCCTTGCCACAGCATCCATCAATTTCTTGATGTCAGCCTCGTACAAGGACTACCCGACAGCTTGGTCTTTCAAGCTTGTCGCTTCCTTTAATCGGGTAAGCTGGACTACAAACCCATCGGTATCCCCACTAAAAAATATTTCTCCTTGAACCCTTTCAGCGAAGATGGGATGGTGAAGAGCTTCCTCTTCGGTCGGCTGGTAAAAAAGTACTCCATCCTGATAATGATGAATTATATGATATTTTTTAGTATGTTTTTAGGTATTTAATTGAGTTAATTTTGTGTTAATTAGGTTGAATTTGAGTTTAATTAGTTAATTTTATAGTTTTGGAGTTAATTGTAAATTTTGGTATTTTTCAAGCTTAATTTACTAAAAAAGGGCTTAATTGTAAAAAGGCAAGAATTGGGGTCAAAACTGTAAAAAAGAGAAATTGATGCGAGAAAGTAAGCGTTTAGTCCAGAAGGTTTTCACGTGACCACGTGAATAATATGAAGAGAGGAACCCGTGGTCACGTGAAGGTTGATTAGTAAATGTTACATGGCCATGTGAGATTGAATAAAGATGAAGGCGTGGCTGTGTGTTCTCAAGAAGATAAAGATGCGTGGCCACGTGAAAGAGATGAAGAAAAATCCCATGGCCACGTGAGAATAAATGAAGAAAAGCACATGGAGAAGGCGTGACCACGTGAAAATTAAAGAAGGATTACACGTGGCCGTGTGTCCCTTTTACTGCTTTAGGCGTGCCCACGTGTGTCTTTTTGCTGTTGAACCCGTGCCCACATGATGATTTACACTAGAAAAGCCGTGGCCACGTGCGAGCTCTCCCATTCGACGAAGGATTTTCTTCGAGCTTCCTGTTTAAGTAGAGTTTGCTTCCTATTTGATTTCTGAAGATTGAGAAGGATTCTACTACGTCTTTGGCCTATAAAAAGAGTCTGAAGCACCAAAGGGAAAAATAATGGAATTAGAATCAATTAGTAGGAATCAATTAGGAATTAGAGGAATCAATTAGAAGAACTAATAGAGTTCTTTAGTTTTAGTTTTACTTTATTTTTCCAGTTTTTTTGATTTTATTTTTCTTTTCAACTTTGTTTTAGTTTTTCAACTCTATTATAGTTTCTTAAATATGTTTAGGAAGTAGTTTTTCTTCTTTTGCTAATGGATTCTTGAAAACTTATATTTTCATTGTTATGACTTTATTTTGAGCTTAATTTCAATATCGGTTGATTATTTCTTGGTTTTAAGCATATTGTTCTCTTTGATTGTGTTAAGATTAATTATTGGTTTATTGAATAAATAACTAAAAATTGATTTTGACATAGTTAACGATTTGCATGTTCTTGGGTTAACTCTTTAATGTTTATGCATGATTATTATTCGAAATATGAGATAATTATGTGTTAATTTTATTGGTTAATACTAAGAGAGGAAGAACTAAGAATAAATGGGAGTTGAATTACTTGAGAAAGGCTTCAATGAATATTTAGGAAGTTAAAACTAGATTTTCATGCTAAGTATTAGATTTATCTATGAGTTTAATACTAAGAATGATATACTTGAATAAAGATATCTTGCTTTATTACTAGTTTTTCCATAATCACTAGTGTTTATATTGAATTTAAGTCATTACAATGAAAGTTAAGGTGGATAGTTTCTTTAACAAGAGAATTTTAGTTATTGTTTTGTTTTTAATTCATGTTAGTTTAATTTTAGTTTTTATTTATTTTCTTTGTTTATTTTATTTAATTTTTGCTTTTATATCAAAAACATTTGGGAAACAATCTCGGATTGATTTAATTGATACATAGATATTATTCTTAGCAATCCATCTTCTCTTGGGTACGATATTTGGGGTCTTAATCTATATTTTCCTGTATTACTAGCCGATCTAGTACACTTACTAAGCACCGATCAAGTTTTTGGCACCGTTGTCGGGGAACAGCAGTGTTGTTTATTTAATATCTTTGATTAAAGTTGGTCTGAGATTTTTATTTTTGATTTGGTGATTATTCTTTGTAGGAACAATTCTAGACATTTTTCACGATGATGCAAGATGAGGTTCAAGATTATGAATTGTTTCTTTTAAAACACTAAATGAATGATCTAGTAAGAGAAAGAGAGGAGATAAAAAGATTGCGTACACAATCATAAAATCCTTATTCATCACCATCCATTGCTAAAGAGTCTTATTCTCATTAGACTTTAAGAGCACAATTGGAAGAATTAAGGAGAGAGAATCAAGAACTATGATATTCAAAAGAAGCCTATAGCTCTAAAAATCAATGCCTTCATAACCTACTTATAGGAAAGAACAAGCAATTTTGGCCTGCAAAAGAAAAATGGAGGGCCACACAAAAGGCTATTATCTCCGAAACTGAAGATGTTTGTGACTTGCTTATAAGAAAGGAAAGGGAATTTTATGTTGAAAAAGAGGAGTGGGAGGCTACATTAAGGGCTCAAGAGGAAAAGTTTATAATTCAAGAAGAGAAAATAAGGGCTCAAGAGGAGACAATTAAAAGTCAAGAAAATTTATTAAGGGATAAAGAGAATGGAATTGAAAAGTTGGAATCTAAGCTAGAACTTTTGAGCACTCAAGGTGATGATGGTAAGGAAAAGGAACAAAATCATTCATTTATGGAGGATAAGGAACAAGTGGAACAATTCATATTTGAGGATAAGTCATGTGTTTATTTAGAAGGTGTAGGATCTCTTGTAGAGAATTTATCACCAAAGGAGCAAGAAAGGAAAAATTTTCAGGTGGAGACACTGAATTCAGTCCACTTGAAGGATTTATTTAGGCTAGAAGAGCCGGTAGAATTCGTTATAAATGAGCCAAATGAGGAGTCATATTTTATTAAAGATATGGAGTTTTCAGCTTTGATAAACTATAACAAGTTTCTTCTACTAATGGGAGAAAATGAGGAGCAAAGTTCGGAGAGACCTATATTTTGATCACAAGCTTGACCTCTCAAGAGTAGCATGAGTCGAGCTGGAACTCAATAAACCAGAACTTCTTCTCTAACTCTTCTATTTAAATTTTCATGTTCTGCATGTTATTTTCAATAATTTGTTTTGCCATTGTTTTTTTATTTAGTTTAAAGTTTAATGCATGTTTGTTTTTGGTTTGTGTCTTTTAATTCATGAGTTTAAGATTTGGGTTTAGAAAAAAAAGCTACTTCTAATGATTTTTATGCTTCACGATTAAATTTGGATTAGTAAGTGCTTTTAAAGGAATTAAAGAGCTATTATATTTTTGAGGTAAGTGAAATTAAACTGATCAACAATTTATGAGTTGGTTAGATGTGAGTTTGATTTAATTGCATAAAACTTCATGAACTTTGCATATGTTGAGTTAAGAATGGACTTCAAATGGAATTTAATTAATTGATAGATATGCATATTGTTTAGCATAATTCAATTAGAGCTTGACAAGAAAGAAAAGGCGTAATTGAGTGAGTATGAGTGGAGTTGTAATTGGTTTATATGGTTTAAAAATCAAATTTGATGGAGTTATAGCAAAAACGGATTCAACTTTGATTTACATGAGTAATATTGTTCATAGGATTGATTAAAATTGATTGATAAGAATTAAGGAAAATGAAATTTAACATAGTACTTTAATGGCAGGAAAATTGCGCTCAAAAGTACAGGAGGAAAGGCCAAAAAATTTTTGAAGTTCAGCTGCCTGTGCATGCCCACTTCTTCTTTTCCTTCTACCATTTGCGTGCCCACGTGTGAAGGTTCTGCTTGGCAGAGAGTAAATTGGAGTTTTATTGCAACACAACCAAAATAGCAAGCTATTTCAAGGTAAAATGTCACCCGCGCCCACGTGTCCTTCGCTGGCCAAATATGCGCGCCCACGCAATAACCCAAAGTTTCCCCACTATTCTACACACGCCCACGTGATTCCCTCACTAGAAAATTGCGTGGCCACGCACAAGGCCACTGCTTCGCCCCATGCATGTATACGTGCCCACATACCTAGATGCCTTTACCCTTATGCGCCCACGTATAGAAGAATTCCCATTTGCACGGCCACGAGTCTGGTTTCACCCAGTCCTATACGCGCCTATGTGCTGCCAATATCCATATGCGCGGCCACGGGTCTTCTCTCCCTGCGCCCATACGTGGCCGTGGGCGAAGGTGCTGCCTACCCGATTTATAATTCCACGGTTCTTCATTATTTTTCTTTCATTTTCGTTGCCCTTGCACCACCGTACCTTCACACACTCACATTGCACAACTACACTCTCTCATTCACTTAATCAATGCACTAACACACACATCTCACTCATTCAAGCTCATAAGCACAATCAAGCACTCACTGTAGGACATACTTTTGATTTAAGTATAACACTCACCTGCATATTTTCTTTGTACTGAATTTGTTATTACGGCTGGTACTGTTTTGATCATAACTTTTGCTACAGGTGTTTGATTGACTATTATAATATGTTTTCGAAAAGCTCATTTTAAGACGGGCATTCATTACTTGGGCTTTGCCCTATGTAACAGCTCGTTTCGGGTCCTAAAAATGATGTTTAAGCTTTTAATTTTTAGTTTGAAGTTTTAAGGGCAATTTTTATTTGTTTTGAATATGCTCAAAACTTCAATTTGCTTGTTGAGATTAATATGCATGAATTGGTGTAACTTTATTGTTCTCAAACATAGGTTTGCTTAGAGTTTCATTTTGAATTGAGTTATGTTCATTTACATTCCATGATTCTTAGCTACTTATAGTTTGGAATTGGAATTAATTGTTGGCTTGATATAGGTCGAGTTTATATTTAAATTGGCTTATTTTATTTTGTGCTTACCTTGGCCGATTCAAATCTTTCTCTTCCTTTTATTTAAGCCTAAAGATCACCAATTCACTTTACACTTGAGATGATGCACCTTGTAACTGATATTATCCATTGAGCACTTAAGCAAGTTTGGCCTAATTGCATTTCTTCACTTAGTTACCATGTAGATTCAGTCATGTTTATGGCACTATATTGATTTTAGAGGCATGTTTGCTTGTTAACTTAATTCCATTGATCTCATGCTTTAGTTTTGGCTTAATTATGGTTCTAAGTGTGGTGGGTTTACATGTTTTCTTGGGCACTAACTGATGGAATATGACATGGCATTTATATGATGATCATGCAGCAAAAAAATAATAAAATCGATCATACAAGCCACTCAATCCATAAACAAGAATCGAAAACATGCAATTTTAGGGTTTTAAAACTTACAACTTTTGATGCACTTCAAGATTTGATTTTGATGATGACCAGCAACAAGAAGGATTTATTTTCCTTAGATCTTCACCACCAATGCCAAAGGAACAGCCTTTACGCCACTCCTCTCTATGTTCACACACATAATTGCAATGACGGCTTAAAATCAATAGTGCTAGCTATATATTTAAGTATTGTGTAATGGAGATGGATTGAAGCTACAAGATTTGATCTTGTACTTCCTTTTAGTTGCTATTGCTGCCCAAGAACACAAAAGAACATGGAAGAATCCTTTCCCCCTTGTGAAATTCGGCCAAGAGTGAGAGAGAGATCAAATTCATGCCTAAGGTTTTTATGTTGTTTACTAATATATATCATTTGATTTTTGGCAACTGTTTAATCCGAATTTTACTTCCTTAAGATAGTTAATTCAGCCTCAATCACTACCTAAAATCAAGTAACTTATATTAATTCAAACTCTTTTGAATTTTAAATTCAAATTAATTTGAATAAAACATTTAATTAAAACAAATCACTTAATTTAGGAAATAAGCATGTGCCGAAATTCCCTTGTTTTTTTTATCTTACCATTTCGGTTACTTCATCTCCTTTTTAAGTGTTTTAATTTGATTTAAATGTCATTAGGATTTAATACTCAATTAACTTAATTAACCCAAGATAATTAATTAATTAAAATGAATCCTATTGGGCCGAATCTCTCTCTCTAATGGATCAAGGTCCATTTAGCAATTTTAATACCCATTACATACATTAATTTGACTTTAATTAAAAGTCCAAATTAATGCCCAATACTTTATTTAAATATTTTAAGCCCAATGCTTTGTGTACGATCCTATAGGTCTATTTAATATTGACAATGAATTAATGAATTAATTCAAAGGCTATATATATTCTCTAGCAAGATATTATAGCATTCCAAATTAAATGAAAATGCAAATGGCATTTAGTGACCTAATGCAATTTTACATAGTCCGTTACCCTTAAATATCAGAATTAATATAAGGCATGAAACAAGTCATCCTTATATATACTAATTCCTTTCTTGATATTCCAGTGATACTAAACTCTCAGATAAATAATGATTACTCATTATTTTATCTCGGTATGGCCATACACTTCTTAGTTCACTGATCAAGTGGCCGATGATATTTTCTCTCTTATTAAGAGGGGTAATCCCTTCACTTCTCTCATGCTCTCTAACATGGATCAGTACATACCCAAGCATACCCATACTTGTCACCCTGTTATGAGCATGTTAGGTGTATGTCAAAGTACACTGTAATTCATAAAGAGTTTCATAGAAATTTTAGGTCTAAGAACTCCGATGCAAAACTTGCACATGAGAAACACTCATGACTTATACCATGTAATGTTCTCATTACGGATCGAATCTAGATACCATGTTCTAAACATGTATCTATGATCTCTTATTGACACTCTTGTCCTTATGATCCGTAAGACAGAACTCATCTTATCAGAGAGAGCATACTAGCTTTAATTCATTTGTTATTCCCATAACAATGACTGACTAGGGATATTTAGAATGAAGTATCTATTGTTTCAAGGTCTTACAACCATGTGCCTCACACATGCTAACTTAAATTGAAACAAAATTCTTGAATAGTTCTATCAATTGATATGCATAGGAATACAATAGATAAAACAAATGCCTCATTTATTAAATTAAATATTTTATAACAATGTATTGGGGCTAGGGCTTACACTAACAATCTCCCACTAGCATTAGTCCTAATTGGGCATAGTCCTAAGACCAAATGCTCTCAAATGAGCTTCATGCAGATTTGAACGCAATTATTTCGTCAAAAGATCTACTACATTGTCTTCACTTGCTATCTTGCTAACCTTGACATCCCCACAATCATTGATCTCTCTAATAAGGTGGTACCTCCTGAGTATGTGTTTGGATTTTTGGTGTGACCGGGGCTCCTTGGCCTGTACGATGGCCCCATTATTGTCACAGAAAATTTCTAATGGATCTAGGATGCTTGGAACCACTCCTAATCCAGAAATAAAATTTTTAATCCAAACAGCCTCTTTTGCAGCCTCACTTGTTGCAATATACTCATATTCTGTAGTTGAGTCAGTAATGGTCTCTTGCTTCGAGCTTCTCCAGTTGACAGCAGCACCGTTCAAAACAAAAACAAACCCATATTGCAATCTTAAATCCTGAGTGCTAGTCTGAAAAGCGGCATCGATATAACCTTGTATGACGAGCTATTCTTGACCACCATACACTAAGAAGTGATCCTTAGTCCTTCGTAGGTACTTTAGAATCCCCTTTACAGCAGACCAATGCTTCTCACCAGGGTCTTGCTGAAACCTACTGGTTATACTCAGTGCATGAGCAACATCCAACCTAGTACATAATATAGCGTACATGATAGATCCAATAGTAGATGCATATGGGATTCTACTCATGCTGTCCCTTTCTTCTTTAGTTTTAGGGCACTGTTCTTTAGTTAAAGGAACTCCCAAAGCCAAAGGTATGTGCCCTTTCTTTGAGTCTCCCATACTAAAAAGCTTTAGTACTTTGTCTATGTACTTTTCTTGACTTAGTCCCAAAAGTCGATTCGATCTATCTCTATAGATCCAAATACCAATTATTGTCTCGGCTTCACCTAAGTCTTTCATTGAGAAACACTTCCCCAACCATTGCTTAACCCTTTGCAATGTTGGAATGTCATTCCCAATGAGAAGGATGTCGTCCACATATAGCACCAGAAATACTATTATGCTCCCACTAACCTTCTTATACACACAAGGCTCATCTTTATTCTTGATGAAGTCAAATTCTTTAACTGCCCCATCAAAACAAAGATTCCAACTTCGGGATGCTTGCTTTAATCCATAAATGGATTTTTGAAGCTTACAAACCTTCTTAGGATGCTTGGGATTGACAAAACCCTCAGGCTGTGTCATATACACATCCTCAAGTAAATTTTCGTTGAGGAAATCAGTTTTGACATCCATTTGCCATATCTCATAATCATGATATGTAGCTATGGCAAGCAAGATCCTAATGGACTTGAGCATGAATACAGGCAAAAAGGTCTCATCATAGTCTATACCATGAGTTTGTCGAAAACCTTTTGCAACTAGTCTACCTTTGTAGGTCTTATGAGCTTTGAGTTTAAATAGCCACTTGCATTCAATTACCTTAGTACCTTTCGGTAGATCAACCAAGGTCCAAACCTGGTTATCGTACATTGATTGCATCTCGGATTTTGTGGCTTCAAGCCAATTTTTTGAGTCTGGGCTCTCAATAGCTTCTCGGTAGGTATTAAGATCCTAACGATCTACTAACTCAATAGTGTCACTGTCAGTGATTAGAAATCCATATCTCTCAATCTCCTGACGTACTCTACTGGACCTTCTAGGTTCTTGTGTAATGGGTTCTTGTTCCATAACCGGTTGTGAACTTGATCCTATTTCCAACTCATCCTCTATAGGAGTTTGTAGTGCTTGAATTTCTCCAAGTTCTACTTTACTCCCACTATTTTTCTTGAGAAGGAACTCCTTTTCCAAGAAAAAAGCCTTGCGAGCAACAAATACTTTGTTCTCGGCTTATGAGTAAAAGAAGTATCCCTTTGTTTCTTTAGGATAACCCACAAACAAGTAGACAATGGATTTTGACTCTAGTTTATCATATGTTAATTTCTTAACATGTGCTTCACAGCCTCAAATCCTGAGAAATGACATATTGGGTTCTTTCCCAGTCTATACCTCATATGGTGTCTTCTCAACTGCTTTAGTTGGAGTACGGTTTAGTAGAAATGCAACAGTTTCTAATGCATAACCCCAAAAAGAGACAGGAAGATTTGCTTGACTCATCATTGATCGAACCATGTCCAATAGAGTTTGATTTCTCCTTTTGGACACACCATTCCATTGTGGTGTTCTAGGAGGAGTGAGCTGTGAAATAATACCACACTCCTTCAGATGACCGTCAAACTCTTGGCTTAAGTTTTCACCACCTCGATCTGATCGAATGGCTTTTATACTTTTGCCAAGTTATTTTTCTACTTCGTTCTTAAACGCTTTGAATTTCTCAAAATTTTTAGACTTGTACTTCATTAGATAGACGTAGCCATATCTACTGAAGTCATATGTGAACGTCACAAAGTAGCTAAAATCACCTCTAGCTTGTGTACTTAATGGTCCAAATACATCGGTATGTATTAGTTCCAATAAGTCATGAGTCCTCTCACCTTTCTTGTTAAAAGGACTCTTTGTCATTTTTCCATGCAAACATGGCTCGCATGTGTCATAAGACTCTAAGTCGAATGACCCAAGCACTCCAAATTTGTGGAGTCTTGAAATGCATTTTTCATTTGCATGCCCTAAACTACAATGCCAGAAGTAAGAAGGGTTCAATTCGTTTGATTTAACCCTCTTTGCATTAATGTTGTATATGGACTCTTTGTTTTGTAGATCAAGGATATAAAGGCCATTTTGCAACATGGCATTGCCATATGACATGCCTTGGCGACGAATATGAGCATTGCCATTTCTAATAACAAAATCAAATTCATCCAAATCCAAACAAGAAACTGAAATAATATTTCTGCTCATAGCAGGCACATAATAACAAATTTTCAAAACTAAACAAAGTTCGAAAGGTAAAGTGAGTTGATAGTCTCCTATCTCTATGGCAGCAACTAGTGCTTCATTCCCCACACGGAGGTCCACTTTATTTTTCCCAAGTAACCGCCTATTTCTTAGCCCCTGCACATTTGAACAAATGTGAGAACCACAACCGGTATCCAATACCCAAGTGGTAGAAATAGAAAGGTTAATTTCAACAACAAAAATACTAGAACTAGATGCCTTGGCTCCATTATTCTTTTGTTCTTCCTTGAAGAGAGCGCAATTCTTCCTCCAATGCCCTATCTTGTTGCAATGGAAGCATGTGCTCTCGCCTTGAGCTTTTGCGCCTTGGGCTTGGATTGGGCCTAAGGTGCACTCCTATTTGACTTGAACCGAGCCAGGTCATTCTTGGATTTTGCCTTTCCCTTTCCTTTTCCCTTAGCGGGTCCCTTTTTAATGCCTTCTCGAACCATAAGTATGGGATTAGTCTTTCGAATGTTCTCTTCAGCATTCTTAAGCATCCCATGAAGCTCGATGACTGTCTTGTTCATTGTATGTGATCGGTGTCTAGCAAGTGTACTAGATCGGCTAGTAATATAGGAAAATATAGATTAAGACCCCAAATATCGTACCCAAGGGAACATGGATTGCTAAGAATAATACCTATGTATGAATTAAATTAATCCGAGATTGTTTCCCAAATGTTTTTGATTCAAAAGCAAAAATTAAACAAAATAAACAATTAAACAAAACAAAAGCATGAATTAAAAACAAAGTAATAACTGAAATTCTCTTGCTAAAGAAACTATCCATCTTAACTTTCATTGTAATGACTTAAGTCCAATATAAACACCAGTGATTATGGAAAAACTAGTAATAAAGCCAGATATCTTTATTCAAGTCTATCATTCTTAGTATTAAACTCATAGACAAATCTAATACTTAGCATGCAAATCTAGTTTTAACTTCCTAAATATTCATTGAAGCCTTTCTCAAGTGATTCAATTCCAATTCATTCTTGATTCTTCCTCTCTTAGTATTAACCAATAAAATTAACACATAATCATCTCATATTTCGGATAATAATCATGCATAAATATTAAAGAGTTAACCCAAGAACATGCAAATCATTAACTATGTCAAAATCAATTCTTAGTTATTTATTCAATAAACCAACAACTAATCTCAACACAATCAAAGATAAGAATATGCTTAAAACCAAGAAATAATCAACCGATATTGAAATTAAGCTCAAAATAAAGTCATAACAATGAAAATATAAGATTTCAAGAATCTATTAGCAAAAGAAGAAAAACTACTTCTTAAACATGTTAAAAAAAACTAAAAACAAAGTGTTTGAAGAAAACAAGAAAAACTAAGAAACGTAAAATAAACTAAAGAAAAGTAAAACTTAATTCTAAGGGTTTTGATCCCTAATTCCCTAATCCGATCCCATTCATCCTTCTTTCTTCTGTGTTTTGGACTGCTATTTATAGGCAAAAACGTGGTAGATTTCTTCCAAAACTGTAGAAACCAAATAGGAAGTGAATTCTGCTCAAAACAGGAAGTTCGATAAAATCCTTCGCACCATGGGAATAGCATCACGTGGCCATGGCTTGTTCCTTGTTGTTGAACACGTGGTCACGTGTGTAGTTACTCTTCCTCCACATGTGGCCACGTGTGGATTTTGCCTTGGGTCACACGTGGTCACGTGTCTTGCTTCCTTCTCTTCCTTGCTCCTTCACGTGGTCACATTCTCTTAAACCATTATAACTTCACGTGACCACGTGTGAACTTCTTCAATGCTTCACGTGGTCACGTCTCAGGGCTCTGGCCTGGACGTCAACTTGTCTTTACATCAATTCTTCATATTTGCACTTTTGGCCCTAAACTTTGCCCTTTTTACACTTTAAGCCCTTTTATGCCAAATTAACCCTGAAAATCAACCAAAACACAGAATTAACCTTAAAATCATAAAACTAACAAATAAAACTCAAATTAAACCTAATTAACACAAAATTAACCTAATTAAATACCTAAAAACACACTAAAAACATCATATAAATGACTATTATCAGCATGCACGTTATAATTCATAAAAAATGGATCATAATCATCAGTCAATGAACCTAAGATCAAGTCAGTGGCTAATTCCTTCGGGACTTATACCTCAAGCTTCTTAAGAGTACAAGATACCCTTTCATCTTGAGTACATGGGTACTAATAGGAGTACCCGCAGTCATTTTACGAGAAATTAAGGCCTTTGTTGTCACGAACCTCTCGTGACGAGCTTGCTCTTAGAACATCTCCTTGAGGTGCACCATGATCGCATAAGCCTCTTAGTCCATAAATTGCTTTTGCAAGTCAGGCACCATAGTGGCTAGCATCAAACATGTCACATCATTAGAGTCACTCTTTTTGGTCTCAAAAGTTTCCTTTTGAACCGCAGAGGCTTTCTTACCAGGTTCTTCGGACAAGGATGCATCCAAAACATACGACTTTTTCTCTTGCTTAAGAAATATTCTTAAGTTTCGAGACCAGTCTATGAAGTTGGAGCCATTCAGTTTGTTCTTTTCCAGCACCGATTGCAATGAAAAATTATTATTTAAAGAAGCCATTTTCAATCTACAATAAAACTTATCAAGATTGAATGAGGTCTTATTTATAATCCCACAAACCGATTAATATCCCTTTAAATAATTTGCGTTAGTGATTTAATATGGGCCAAGATTCACTTTTCACAACAACTTATTAGTCAAGCTGAGCTTGTACACCTAACAAGTTAAGTTACTTAGGTAGGAAAACTCCAATCATGTCTCTTACATGACTCTTGGATCAAATGGACTAACATCTTAAGATATTATAGAACAAACCCATTTATTAGTTACCTAGGTCCGGACATCCCTTTCCATGTTAAGTCCAACCTACATTCACAACCCATGCCTCACAAAGATAATCGGGCGCATCTAGGACTCCTGGTCTACGTGACCGATGATCGATGCCTTGACATGTTTTGAATTAGGAAGGCAACTTTGTGACTTACTATTTTAGGGATTCATATTATTACAGCTTACATGGCATATGCTTTGTCATCCATTCATAGCATACATATATATATAATTGCATAAAGTAAAGCGTGACAAATATGGGCCCAAAAACTACAACTAAGATTCTATACTATTACATAAAAATCTTCGAGTTAGGCTTCTCCACTCCGGTGGGCTTCATCTTAATTTACAAAGTCTTCAAATAAATTCTATTCTAAGAAATAAATGAACTTTTACAATAATACATAATGGCACGCAGGCCATATTTAATTACAAAAACCCAGGGCCCATGAATGCACCATGCATATCCATTCATCACACAAAACAAGCAAATAAATATACATGACATTTATGGATCAAACAAAGTCCAATTTTAATTAATTTAGCCAAGCCCATTAATGAAAATTGTGTACTTGAAATTTTAAGAGAAGACCCCATGATGGGCCTGGGTTGAAGCCCAATGGACTAAATCCTTTTATTGAATAAGTTCTCTTAAAAGCCCAAAACACTAACTAGTTAGATTTGTTCCATAAATCAACTCTAGTATAATTTCCAATTTTATCATTTTTAATTTTATGTATTACAGCCCATAAATATTAAAAATACATATAATATGTATCAACATAAATTAAAACATAAAATCATGAAGAACATATATATAATGCACGGCA
Source organism: Excoecaria agallocha (assembly GCA_037975025.1). Lineage (NCBI taxonomy): Eukaryota > Viridiplantae > Streptophyta > Magnoliopsida > Malpighiales > Euphorbiaceae > Excoecaria > Excoecaria agallocha. The sequence goes on from JBBPFJ010000302.1 coordinate 75,877, forward strand.
TTCATACAAAAACAAACAAACAACAATGAAACTAGTTGTTTAATGCTTATATGATGTCACAAAAATGCACAAACACTTAAATCAATTTTATGAGTCATTTAATAATTTAAATAAGATCATAAATATTGAGTTAATTTTTTGTACCAATCTGATCTAAATATTTTTTTTACCATTTTAATCAAAACAAAACAAACAATGTTGATTAAACATGTAACAAACACAAACTAGTCATAGTTTTAAGTGATTTTTAAAATTAATCAATTAAATTGTCATGGACCAGAATTAAAACCAAATTTAAAATATGTCTAGACCTGATATTTAATCTTTAAAAATAACTTACAAACATGCCAAAATCGTTTTTACATTTAATTTTGAAAACTAGTTGTTAAACAAACACTTAACATGCCAACTAGCACCTAGTTTCAAGATTAACATGTACCATCAGGTATTAACAATTAAATCCGACCATTAATAGCTCTAACATCTTAGGACAGTATATTAACATGTCATATTAATTATAATACCTATCTAATCATTTAAAATCGTTTTTACACCAAAACAATGCAAAAAAACTCAAAACAGAAAATTTCAGCATTGAATGTTTTTACACGAACGATTTTTGAATAATTATTTCATGCATCTAAAGCACTAAAATAAGCATGTTTAGGCTCTGATACCACTGATGTAATATGACATGACATTTATATGATGATCATGCAGCAAAAAATAATAAAATCGATTATACATGCCACTCAATCCATAAACAAGAATCGAAAACATGTAATTTTAGGGTTTTAAAACTTACAACTTTAGATGCACTTCAAGATTTGATTTTGATGATGACCAACAACCAAGAAGGATTTATTTTCCTTAGATCTTCACCACCAATGCCAACAAAATAGCCTTTACGCCACTCCACTCTATGTTCACACACATAATTACAATGACGGCTTAAAATCAAGAGTGCTAGCTATATATTTAAGTATTGTGTAATGGAGATGGATTGAAGCTACAAGATTTGATCTTGTACTTCCTTTTAGTTGCTATTGCTGCCCAAGAACACAAGAGAACAAGGAAGAATCCTTTCCCTTGTGAAATTTGGCCAAGAATGAGAGAGAGATCAAATTCACGCCTAGGGTTTTTATGTTGTTTACTAATATATATCATTTGATTTTTGGCAAGTGTTTAATCCAAATTTTACTACCTTAAGATAGTTAATTCAGCCTTAATCACTTCCTAAAATCAAGTAACTTATATTAATTCAAACTCTTTTGAATTTTAAATTCAAATTAATTTGAATAAGACATTTAATTAAAACAAATCACTTAATTTAGGAAATAAGCATGTGCCAAAATTTCCTTGTTTTTTTATTTTACAATTTCGGTTACTTTATCTCCTTTTTAAGTGTTTTAATTTGATTTAAATGTCATTAGGATTTAATACTCAATTAACTTAATTAACCCAAGATAATTAATTAATTAAAATTAATCCTATTGGGCCGAATCTCTCTCTCTAATGGATCAAGGTCCATTTCGCAATTTTAATACCCATTACATACATTAATTTGACTTTAATTAAAAGCCCAAATTAATGCCCAATACTTTATTTAAATATTTTAAGCCCAATGCTTTGTTTGCGATCTTATAGATCCATTTAATATTGGCAATGAATTAATGAATTAATTCAAAGGCTATATATATTCTCTAGCAAAATATTATAGCATTCCAAATTAAATAAAAATGCAAATGGCATTTAGTGACCTAATGTAATTTTACATAGTTCCTTACCCTTAAATATCAGAATTAATATAAGGCATGGAACCAGTCATCCTTATATATACTAATTCCTTTCTTGATATTCCAGTGATACTAAACTCTCAGATAAATAATGATTACTCATTATTTCATCTCGGTATGGCCATACACTTCTTAGTTTACTGATCAAGTTGCTGATGATATTTTCTCTCTTATTGAGAGGGGTAATCCCTTCACTTCTCTCATGCTCTCTAGTATGGATCAGTGCATACCCAAGCGTACCCATACTTGTCACCCTGTTACGAGCACGTTAGGTTTATATCAAAGTACACAGTAATTCATAAAGAGTTTCATAGAGATTTTAGGTCTAAAAACTCCGATGTAAAACTTGCACATGAGAAACATTTATGACTTATACCATGTAATGTTCTCATAAACGGATCGAATCCAAATACCATGTTCTAAACATATATCTATGATCTCTGATTGACACTCTTGTCCTTATGATCCGTAAGATAGAACTCATCTTATCAGAGAGAGCATACTAGCCATAATTCATTTGTTATTCCCATAACAATGACTGACTAGGGATATTTAGAATGAAGTCTCTATTATTTCAAGGTCTTACAACCATGTGCCTCACACATGATAACTTAAACTGAAACAATATTCTTGGATAGTTCTATCAATTGACATGCAAAGGAATACAATAGATAAAACAAATGCCTCATTTATTAAATTAAATGCTTTATAACAATGTATTGGGGCTAGGGCTTACACTAACACTAACTTATTTCTTAAAAGTGATAAAGTGTGCTTAAATTTTCCATACTTTGTTGTGGACAGCAAGATTTTAAAGAGGAGGATAGAGCTCAGCTGAGCTAGATTTTGAAGATCAAATTAAGAGAGTTTTTCTTACCTTGCTCATATTCTTACTCATGAATTATTTTATTTTAGTCATTGTGTTTTTATTTTTCTTGTTTAGTTTTGTTTTTAGTTTGCATGTTTAGTTTTTAGTTTTTTTTGAGTTTCAATTTAGTTAATTCATTTATCATATATTGTACATTTAGCTTAGGTCGCCCTAGTTTTTTCTCAAAAATTAAACATTTTGAACTTGAATTTAGAATGTGCTATATTTTAAAATTCTTATTTAGCATTAAAACAATTATGTTGTTTAATAAATTTTTAGCTAGTTTAACATTCAATTTGGCTTATATTTGTTAGTTTCTATCTTTTTGAGCACTAAAGACCAGTTTTTAAACTTAAAGAATAACAATTTGAAGATCAAATTAAGGGAGTACTTTTTACCTTGCTCATATTCTTACTCATGAATTATTTTGTTTTAGTCATTGTGTTTTTGTTTTTCTTGTTTAGTTTTGTTTTTAGTTTGCATGTTTAGTTTTTAGTTTTTTTTTACGTGTTAGTTTAGTTAATTCATTTATCATATATTGTACATTTAGCTTAGGTCGCCCTAGTTTTTTCTCAAAAATTGAACATTTTGAACTTGAATTTAAAATGTGCTATATTTTAAAATTCTTATTTAACATTAGAACAAGAATGTTGTTTAATAAATTTTTAGCTAGTTTAACATTCAATTTGGCTTATATTTGTTAGTTTCTATCTTTTTGAGCACTAAAGATCAGTTTTTGAACTTAAAGAAAAACAATTTGAAGATCAAATTAAGGGATTACTTTTTACCTTGCTCATATTCTTACTCATGAATTATTTTGTTTTAGTCATTGTGTTTTTGTTTTTCTTGTTTAGTTTTGTTTTTAGTTTGCATGTTTAGTTTATAGTTTTTTTTTTGCGTGTTAGTTTAGTTAATTCATTTATCATATATTGTATATTTAGCTTAGTTCGCCCTAGTTTTTTCTCAAAAATTGAACATTTTGAACTTGAATTTAGAATGTGCTATATTTTAAAATTCTTATTTAGCATTAGAACAAGTATGTTGTTTAACAAATTTTTAGCTAGTTTAACATTCAATTTGGCTTATATTTGTTAGTTTCTATTTTTTTGAGCACTAAAGACCAGTTTTTGAACTTAAAGAAAAACAATGCTTTGAAATAGTTGAGTAAGGAATTTTAGAACACTAGAACCTTCCTCATTATCGTTCAAAGCATAAAAGCAACTCAAAATAATTTGAAAAGTGATCTAGGCATTATTTTTATTGTTAAGCCATATCTTAACTTGTTTTCCTACCCTATATGCATATTTATCCTTTGTTAACCATTTTGAGCCTAATGAGGTATGCTTAATGCATGCCATATTTATTTTTCTTGTTACACTTATTTATTTTTCCATATAACCTATAAAGTTTTGATCTTCCCTTTTAGAATTGGCCACTCTAGAATAGGATAGATTAATGAAAATTGAGTATTTTGATGGGTGTGATAAGATATTTTTTGGCTATTATTGAAGTTAAGTGAATAGTAAAATATTATCTTGTATTTATCCATGTTATTGTATTGCCAACATCAAAGCTAGTATGAAAAAAAAAGAGAAGAAGAAAAAAAGAGAAAAAATTGAATAAAAAAGAAAGAAAATAAAAGAAAAAGAAGAAAAATATTGAAATAAAGCTAGCATGTATGGCAAAATCTTAAGTGTAGGGTAGTTACAAGGGAAAATTATGACTTTTAAAAGGATATGAATGGTGAAGTTGAGAGAATTTCAAGATTGCACTTTGAATTGTGAAGGGTTGATTAAGTTTGGCTAAGTTCTCTATGTTTAAGTTAATGGGATGAAATTTGTGAAGTGTTAGTCTATTTTATTTTAGAGTGGCTATTCTTTTTGTTAATTTTTTACCCATGCTTTGATAACCAATACCTTAGCCCCATTACAACCTTTAAAAGACCTAAGTGATTCTAAGTTTTGTTTTTGAGTTATTTAGCGGAGAAAGGAGAGGCCTATGGTGTTTCTAGCGTTTCAAGCGTGAAACTATGTATATGCTTATGTGTGCAATCATTCTTAAACTTGACTATGAAATTGCATTGGTGTTTTGAATTTTAAAAATACTTAAAATGTTTTGGTCTTGCACACACACAAGGAAACTAACTTATATTGTCTTGATTGAAATTTATTCTAGTTGAAATTTTATTAAGTGCTCTTGTTAATTGCTTAGCTTGGCTTTAAAATGCATGATTCTTTATTTGAGTTTGATTATTTTGAGAAGTTGGTTTGTTCTAATTTGCTCGAGGGTGAGCAAAGTCCAAGTGTGGGGTATTTGATAATGATGAATTATATGATATTTTTTAATATGTTTTTAGGTATTTAATTGAGTTAATTTTGTGTTAATTAGGTTGAATTTGAGTTTAATTGGTTAATTTTATAGTTTTGGAGTTAATTGTAAATTTTGGTAAGCGTTCAATCCAGAAGGTTTTCACATGACCACGTGAATAATATGAAGAGAGGAACCCGTGGTCACGTGAAGGTTGATTAGTAAATGTTACATGGCCATGTGAGATTGAATAAAGATGAAGGCGTGGCTGTGTGTTCTCAAGAAGCAAAAGATGTGTGGCCACGTGAAAGAGATGAAGAAAAATCTCATGGCCACGTGAGAATAAATAAATAAAAGCACATGGAGAAGGCGTGACCACGTGAAAATTAAAGAAGGATTACACGTGGCCGTGTGTCCCTCTTACTGCTTTAGTCGTGCCCATGTGTGTCTTTTTGCTGTTGAATTCGTGCCCACGTGTATCTTTTTACTGTTGAACCCGTGCCCACATAATGATTTACACTGGAAAAGCTGTGGCCACGTGCGAGCTCTCCCATTCAACGAAGGATTTTCTTTGAGCTTCCTGTTTAAGTAGAGTTTGCTTCCTATTTCATTTATGAAGTTTGAGAAGGATTCTACTACGTCTTTGGCCTATAAAAAGAGTCTGAAGCACCAAAGGGGAAAATAAGGGAATTAGAATCAATTAGTAAGAATCAATTAGGAATTAGAGGAATCAATTAGAAGAACTAATAGAGTTCTTTAGTTTTAGTTTTACTTTGTTTTTCCGGTTTTTCTGTTTTTATTTTTCTTTTCAACTTTGTTTTAGTTTTTCAACTCTATTATAGTTTCTTAAATATGTTTAGGAAGTAGTTTTTCTTCTTTTGCTAATGGATTCTTGAAAACTTATATTTTCAATTTTATGACTTTATTTTGAGCTTAATTTCAATATCGGTTGATTATTTCTTAGTTTTAAGCATATTATTCTCTTTGATTGTATTAAGATTAATTATTGGTTTATTGAATAAATAACTAAAAATTAGTTTTGACATAGTTAATGATTTGCATGTTCTTGAGTTAACTCTTTAATATTTATACATGATTATTATCCAAAATATGAGATAATTATGTGTTAATTTTATTGGTTAATACTAAGAGAGAAAAAACTAAGAATAAGTTAGAGTTGAATTACTTGAGAAAGGCTTCAATGAATATTTAGGAAGTTAAAACTAGATTTTCATGCTAAGTATTAGATTTGTCTATGAGTTTAATACTAAGAATGATATACTTGAATAAAGATATCTTGCTTTATTACTAGTTTTTCCATAATCACTGGTGTTTATATTGAATTTAAGTCATTACAATGAAAGTTAAGGTGGATAGTTTCTTTAGCAAGAGAATTTCAGTTATTATTTTGTTTTTAATTCGTGTTAGTTTAATTTTAGTTTTTATTTTGTTTCTTTGTTTATTTTATTTAATTTTTGCTTTTAAATCAAAAACATTTGGGAAACAATCTCGGATTGATTTAATTGATACATAGATATTATTCTTAGCAATCCATATTCCCTTGGGTACGATATTTGGGGTCTTAATCTATATTTCCTTGTATTACTAGCCGATCTAGTACACTTGCTAGACACCGGTCATGTCCCATCACTCCGACTTGAAATGTAAAAGAAATGGGTGAAAAGGTCCAACATCGGAGCCACCCCTTCTATTTTGCTGAGGATTTTAAAGCAGGCCACCATCCTCCATCCATTCGGATATAGTATGTTCGGGGAAATCCCATAACCCCTCTGGAATGTTACCTCGAATGCACCAAACAGGAGCTTCATCCTTGCATCTAAGCTCCGAAAGTGGCAGATGAACCACTCATTATTCTTGTGGAAGAAAGGCCCATTTGTCATTGCCATGGAGTCAGGGCAAGCTAGCACAAACACTTCTGTAGGGAAACCTTATTGAGAAGGAATCTTAGCTACTTCTCCTAGACTCAATCTAGAAAAATGAGCAACGACCTGTCGGTTCCTGTATTCTTCAATAAAAGTCTTGTCTATTAACCGACCACTGCTGGAAGCCATTGTCAGTGAGGTAAAGTAATCCTTAATCCCTAAGAAGGCTCTGAGGATCTATGCTAGAAATATTTTGGCAGGGAGTTGGAATAAAGATAAATGCAGGAGTATTAAAGCAAATGAAAGGGAAATGAGAGATATAAGAGCAGGAACTACTTACGTGGTTAATCTCGCAAGAACTCTGAAAAAATTGCTAGAATCTGAAAGATAAAGCTTGAAAAGAAATTTCAATAAAGTTTTGCTAAGGATTGCTGAAAATTAAAGAAAAAATACTCAAAAGTTCCCTATTTATAGGCAAAAACCTCTTGAATGCACCAATCATCTTGCCATAGGATGCTTGCCACGTGTCATTGAAGCCATCATTAAAATGCGAAGAGCGAAGCATCATTCTCGACAAGCGTGCACATGTATGACATTAAATGAGAAGACAGCTGTCTGAACAGACATGCCTCTTCGGCTGAGCGCTTCTCAAATTTTGAAAATCCTGCCAACAGCCACTCTTCGATCGGAGCACCTTAGAGTAAAACTAATTGGGGGGACAAGTGATAACTATGAAAATGTCACACTTTAAGGCCTTTAGCCTGTCACACCTGATAGGGCCTAAAACCCATCAAAAAATGAGCACCAAACATGAGCAGCAAGCTAAGGAAGAGGGCACTTGATGTCCGATCGGACTGATGGGACATTACGTCTCAATTAGTTCACTGACACAAGGCAAAACCCATACCTTTCACCTACTCCTTGTCACTTCGCCACTCACCTGCTCTGACAGTCAATTATCATGTCCCAAGCACTTAATTACACCCCTCTCATCTCCTATAAATAGTCCAATGCACAGTGGCTCCAGCTATCAAATCTCTGAGACTCTCTTTAAGAATTATCTCTTTCAAAAGCTACTAACTTAAGCTTCGGAGTGCTTACACTTGGTCCTATTGGACTTTCTTTCTTACAGGAATTCACATCCAATTGGGAACAATAGTCGGCTCTCTCTCTTTTAGATAAAGACTTCCACGTCTTATCACTTATTATTTTTCTATTGACTTGATGTATAAATTTATTTAGTGATCTAGTTTAAATAGATTTTTTCTGACAAATAAAAATCATCTTTTAAGTTTTTGAACTTTTTTTTTCTATCGGTTCTGTAAATTTTTATCGTGTTCAATCAAATTTTAAAATTTTATCAATATTAAACATGATCTAATGTTTTATTATAAATTTAATATAAAAAAAATCCCATTCAATTTAAATCGAACCATAAAATCAAAACTTTAGGTTAAACAATGATCGAAGTTATATCAGAATGAAATGGCCCAAATATATATATGTCCAGCCCAACCTTTTTGACAATAATTTGTATTCAAAAGTTTGTTTTTTTTTTCATCAATACCTTTCGGAATGTGTAAAGAAAAAAAATCATATGTTCGAACTATTCAATGCTAATTTTTACTATTTCAATTTGTATTAATTATAAAATTTAAAGGGAGTTTCACAAAAATATCCAAAAAAGGGGTTCCTCTAAAAAATACCTCATTCTCTTTTAAAATTACCTTTTTTTAAATTTTCATTTTTAAAAATACCATTTTTTTAAAATACCACATTTAACTTAAACTTATCCTCCTCCTCCTTTGACACTTTCTATTTTTTCATTCTTCCTCTTCATTCACGCTTTCTTTCAAGGTTCTGAACAAGAAAAATTGCTAATCTAGCTTTCTTTAAGGTAGTTATTTGTGTATTTATTTGTAGTCTTAATACCTTAGCACCCCATTCAACCAATAAATATCAATATCATTTTGTCTTCTAAGTTTTTGAAAAAACTATATAACTACTGAACTTTTGATTTTCATAAACAATAAATCTTTAGATAATATATTATGTAAATAGAGATTTATGGTAACAACTGAACGCTAGTCCTGAAGAGAAGACGTATGGAGACACGTTCAATTCATCACTAGCTTCATTGATTTCATCAGGTGAGTGATGTTAAAATCTTTGAAATGAAAATTTTGATATGTTATTCATATTCATAATTTTAAAAATAAATTAAAAAAATCAAAGTCAATTATACAGTTCAAAAGATTATGATCGATAAGCTGAACGTCATGGCTAGGTTATATAGTTAGATCTAAACCTTTTAGAGATTTGGAATAGATATACATATATGCTTAATATTTATTATTTTCACCAAGTTGAAACCATTCTGTCGGAGTCAGGTCATCATGTGTTCAGATAGCTAGCAAAATTGAAAGTGAGTGGTTTGATTAAGATGTAATAATGGTTTAATAATTGATTAAGAAGTGAATTATTCAGATAAAGATTTTATTTTGTGGCATCAATTCGTATAAGTTTAGTGTGTGATACTTGCTTAATACCAAATGAATTTGTGGTCCAAAAGATGATACTATTTGATATGAAGAAGCAACTGGAGTGATGATTAGAATGGCTGGCTAACTGTACACTCATTGCATTATAAATAATACTCTTTAAGTCTTAAAACTCACTTAGAAATTGGCAATATAACTTGAGGATCACATAGTAATATTTTATCTTCATAATCAAAACAAACTCTTCAAGCTATATAATTAAGTATTTGTCATGTGATAATTATTTTATGATGATGGGATCAATCAACAAAACATATCCCCTTCGGTTGGCAGCTGTAAGCGCATTTTTTCATATAATATTTTAATTACAATTTTTTTAATATATAAAACTTAAATATAATTTTAATATCACGTAATTAAAATTTATTGTTATTTAACTAATCAATTTAGAAATACTCATTTCACTACAAAAAAAAATCTAAATTAGAAACGGACAAGCAGTAGTTGCTATTTAGCAACGCATTAGCGACTATTTCAATTTTCAGTCGTGAAAATCTGTTGGGGTTAAGTTTAGCCACGAATTAGCGACGAATCGATGAAAACAGTCGCTAAATATTGGCAGCAATGAATCGTACCATTTATTGTGACGCATATAGCGACCGACAAGTCTGTCGCTAACAACTTTTCATTTTTTAATTAGGAAATTAATTTTCGAAACAATAGCGACGGAATTAATTTTGGATTGTCGCTAAAGGTTGCAATCACTAGCGACAAATTCAAAGTTCGTCGCAAAATTGTCGCTAAAAATATTTTATACTATTGCAATTTTATATTTTCAAATAAATTTTAAGAAAATTCTAATTTTGATTATTGATTTCACTAAGTATTATAATATTAATAAAAAAAATATACATGTTTAAACTTACTAATTATTTTTAATAATTTTGCTTTCCACATAAAATTCAATCCAAATAATTTTTGCCTTTTAATTTATGTTAAAAAGATTTATAAATTTTATTATGAGAATTTTTATATATTAGTCATAGTAATATATTATATGAACCCTTAATTATTAAATATATTATTAATAGTAATATAAATTTTGTTAATTTTGCTAAGCATTATAATATTAATAAAAAAATATACATACATATTTATGATTACTAATTATTTTTAATAATTTTTAAAAATAATTTATATGATATTATTTGCCTATTTTCAATTAAATTTTTAATAATTTATAATTTTGATTATTCCCAGCTGTATAATATAAATGAAGAATACAAATACATATTTATTGTTACTAATTAAGATTAAAAATAATTTCAAAAAAAATTGAGGGTTAAAATTACAAAAAAATAATTAAATAAGATAAAAAATCACATCGCATATCCTATTTTATTATATTTTAATATCCCTAAATCAACTATATTTATCCACTCATTAATACTAAATCTGATTAATAAAATCATATATATATATATATATATATATATATATATATATATATATTACTGCCACCTTAACGTTTTCAAAAAATTACACTCACATTTGTTTAAATATTTTTAGAAGTATTTCTGATTTTTTAAGAAATTGAAAATATTCATATTAGATTTTTTTATTTAATATCATGACTATAAAGGTATAAATTAGGCCTGAATAAGGATTAGCTAAAAAGAAGATAGATGAATCATGAGATTAATAATAATATTATTATTATTTTGAAAAGATTAAAATTGTTTTAATTTATAATTAGTTATTGATATAGCTACACGGAGACAATTTCTCATGTCAGCCTCATATTGTTATCCGTAAGCTTAGTCAGATTTCGAAATTACTCAATTGATTAAATTAATGAAAAAATCATAATAATATTGCATAAATTAAGTATAAGGTTACATTTGATTTGCATCCAGACATTTGTCTAGTAGAAATTTCAAGCTAAAAGAAAAGAAAAAGAAAAAAGAGGGGAACAGATCGAGAGGAGGGAAGGGGAAAAGAGAGAGGGACGCGGAGAGCGATAAGCGGGCTACCAGCGTCGGCGACAACTCGATGCCGTTTTCCACCTCACCACCCAGTCATGCTGCCGTCTTCTCCCCTCCGGTCAGTCACCGTTCCTTCTTCCTCTTTCTCTTTTTCTTTAGCTTGAAATTTCTCCTTCCTCTCTTTTTCAGCCAGCTCCAGTGGCAAATGGTGGTAAGAACACCATGGATTGACTCTTAAAGGTGAGGCGCTCCTCTCTATACCCACCAATCCCTCTCATATGCCGAGAACTTTTGACATAGATCTTGCTCAGACTGTGGTTCCTTAGGGTACGTTACCTTAGGCGGCGAGTTTCTGGTGTTTCGAGCTTTACCTCGGTATAGGCGGTGTAGCTCCGTTGATTCTCCGATGACCGGTGATCGGGCATATAGACAATAATTCCTATGTGAGTACTCCATTAAATTTAGTTTTAAATTTAATTATAAGGACTTTATTTGAATAATAGCATTACAGAAATCAGGAATTTCTAAGTATATTTTTTTATTGTCAAGTAGAAAATTTTTAAGTATAAATATGTCTAAATTAGTTTGGGATTTTATTTTTGTTTTTGTGATACAAACTTATTATGTTGATTAAATCTTTAAATTGTTATTTTAGTTGATGTCTAGCTTGAATTGTTTTGTGAGTTGTTTGGTGAGAGAATGATTAGAAGGGACTTTAGGCCTGGTGGGTTTGATAAGCATATGGTGAAGAATATGGGTATGGGCATGCATACAGTGGAAGAGAGTGAAGATGGGAGAGTGCCTGTATTGCTCGGAGCTGCTTTAAGGAAGCAGTTGTTTGCTCGGTATTATTATTTCAACTTGTATGAAATATATGTTATGGATTGGAATCTGGACCTACTGTTTATATTTAGAAGTTACATTTTCTCCTGGAAATTTAATTTCTTAACTCTTATTAGGTGAACTTTTACTAAATTGAAGATTAAAAGCTTGATTTTTTTTTAAATTTTTTCGGGCTTAGAGTTTCTAGCAATCAACATATTGATCTTATTGCTGTCAAGCTGCCAGTTTCGTTTAATTAACCATCTCAAATTTTTGAATTTGAAATGCAAAGTGATGATTGTTGTAGGCGATTTTAAATTTGTTAAATGAATTAAATAATGGGGTTGGAGATAGAGATTAGAAAGGGATACATGTTGGATAGTTCGAAGGAAATAGTTGTCTTGTACGGTTATATACCTGTAAATTAAAGGGGAGGATTAAGGGTTTTCTTTGATAATTAATTAAGTGTTTTCTTTGATAATTAATTATCCAATTTAAGGGGTTTTCCCATTATAACATGTGAAGTGGTGGATGACCTGCAGTTAGGTGCCAGCATGATATATATATATATATATATATATATATATATATATATATATATATATATATATATATATATATATATATATATATATATATATATATATATATATATATATATATATATGTTTTACAATGAATTGAATCCCCAATAAGAATATTATTTTCAAGTTAATTAATTGTCAAAAATTTAAATTCCGTAGTTTTTTAATTTCTAATATTAACCATCTAAACTACATTCAATCCCATGATAACCTTGTTGTCACTATAAAGCTGACTCTGATATATTAATAACAGCACTACATTTTAGGTAGTTTTGTAACTTTGAAGACTAAACATGTTTACCCCAAGCAACTCTATGATCACCCATACTTACCTTCCATAATCTGCTTTATTAGATGCTTCTACCTTAATTATTCTGTTTTCTTTCTTTTTGGTTTGCATGAGTGGATAAAATTGCATGTTATAAGTAAGTTGTTCATTTATTTAAATCAATGGTGTGAATTATGATAATTGAAGCACCAAACTTTTTGTTTAGTGTTTAACTTGCAAGAGTGTCCCATGTTCCTGAAACTTGGCTTAGAACTTGATTCTGAGCAATAGGAACTTTGCAGACCGATACATCTATTCTGGACCCTATATCTATTCTTTCTGCATCCTGCTCTTGGCCCACTATGGAAGGTTATGAGGCAAAAGCTAACTTTGTTATTTGCTGGTGCTATGGTTTTTGCTTTTATGCTTAGATAAATACATGGTTATAATATTTTAATTGGTTTCTTTTGAAATTTCTTTTAAATAAATTATCATCATTTATCTTATGCATTTTAAAAGGCTACTAATTTTTTGCTTACGGAATTTATAGAAGGCTTGTTCTAAAAAGTATAGTTAGTTTATTAAAAAAGAGGTAGGTTGATTTTTAGGCTATAAATACCTCTTTTTCTCGTCCACTTCTGCACTAAGAGGCTTTTGCTGAATTTTTTTACTTGGTATTTATTCCTCTGCTTTCTTATCTTTTTTGTGTTTTTTGGGTCTCTCTCCTTCACTTATGCATCAATGTTTAGCACATTAATTGATTTAAAATGTTAGATTTTTCCTTTTCAATTACTATTATTGTTCGCTTTCAAATCCAATTTACTAACTCATTAATTTTCTTTTCAATATTTTTCAAGGTAATTTGGACTTTATAGCAGCTGATCTTCAACACACCACTATAGTGTTCATTAACCTCCACAACAAACTCTGTTTTGTTCTAAGAGTTGTAAACCATTCCCCTACAATACCTACTAGTTCTCCCTTTGTAGCTTGGATTAGTTTGTTAGTGAAGTTATATTTAGCTTGGATTAGTTTGTTTTAAGTACTTTTAAAGTACTATACAATTTAATTGTACTTTTGTTGTATTATATTTTTTAAAGTAATTACCCCACACTTAAACTTTGTTGGCCCCCGAGCAAATTAGAACAATCCAACTTCTCAAAATAATCAAACTTCAATCAAGAATAATGCATTTCAAAATCATATTTAACACTTAACAAGATCACTTAATAAAATTTTCAACTAGAATAAATTCAAACAAGATCATATGAGTTGGTTTTCATGTGTGTGTGCAAAATCAAAATATTTTAAGTATTTTAAAAATCAAAACACCAATGAAAATATATAGTTAAGCTTAAAATGAATGTACACATGAGTACATAAATGGTTTTGCGCTTGAAACTCTAGAAACACCATAAGCCTCTTCTTTAGCACCGGAACCCGAAGTGATCTCTGTTAAACAATTCAAAAACAAAATTTAGAATCATTTAGGTCTTCTAAAGGTTGTAATGGAGCTAAGCTATTGGTTATCAAAAAATGGATAAAAGATCAACAACAAAAATAGCCACTCTAAAATAAAATAGACTAACAATTCTAAACATCCCATTAACTCAATGATAAAGAACTAAACTTGGTTAACCTTTACACAATTCATAGTACAATCGTGAAATTCTCTCCATTTCACTATTTATACCCTCTTTTAGAAGTCATAACTATTTTTCCTTGTGACTACCCCACACTTAAAAATTTATCATACTTGCTAACTTTATTTCAATATTTTATTTTATTTTATTTTTTAAATTTTTTTTCTATTTTTTTCACACTAGCTTTGACATTGGCAATACAATAATATAACATGGATAATAATAAGGAATTTCACTTTTTTTTGACTTCATCAATTGCCCTTGAAAAAAAATCAAAAATATCTTAGTACACCCTTTAAGATACCCAATAAAATTAATCCATCTCATTCTAGATTGGCCAATTCTAGAAGGAAAGATAAAGGCTTTTAAGTTATATGGTAAAATAAATGAGTGTAACAAGAAAACAAAAAATGACACGCTTTAATCACACCTCTTTAGGCTTAAATTGTCTCACAAGGGATAAAACTTTCACAAGGGTAGGAAAACAAGTTAAGATATGGCCTAACAATAAAAACATTTCCTAAATCACCTTCTAGCTTGTTTTGAGTTGCTTTTATGCTTTGAAGGGTGATGAAGATTCATCACTTAACTATTTCAATGCATTATTTTTCTTTAAGTTCAAAATTTTGTCTTAAGTGCTCAAAGAGTATAAACTAACATATATAAGTCAAATTAAATATTTAAACTAGCTAAAAATTCATTAAACAACATATTTGTTCTAATGCTAAATAAAAATTTTAAACATTGTATATTCTAAATTAAAGTTCAATATGTTTAGAATTTTGAGAAAAAACTGGGGTAAACTAAGCTAAATGTACAATATATGATAAATGAATTAAACCTACTAACAGGCAAATTTAAGAATTAAACATACAACCTAAAAAAACAAACTGACTAAAACAAAATAACTAACATAATTCATGAGTAAGAAAATAGCAAAGTAAGAAAAACTCCCTTAATTTGATCTTCAAAATCTAGCTCAGCTGAACTCTATCCCCCTCTTTAAAATCTTGCTGTCCTCAGCAAAGTATAAAAAAATTTCAGCTAACTGCATACTTTCTGATGAACAAATAAGTGGCTAAGAATAATCAAGTCAAAAATAAAACATGGGACCAATGAATTTGAGTGAACAAGCAAACATGCCTCTAAAACCAATATAGTACAATAAACAAAACATAATAATCATGGTAACTAAGCGAAAAAATGCAACTAGGCCAAACTTTCTTAAGTGCTCAATGCATAATATCCATATGTTACAAGGTGGATAGTGTATGAATGCATAATCTCAAGTATAAAGATAATTAGTAATGGTTAGGCTTAAATAAAAGGAAGATAAATATTTTAATTGGTCATGATAAGAACAAAATAAAATAAGCCAATTACAAACTCAACCTATATCAAGCCAATAATAAAGTTCAATTTCAAAATAATAGGTAGCTAAAAGTAATGCAATGCAAATGAATATAATTGAATTCAAAATTAAACTCTAAGCAAACCTATATTTAAGAACAATAAAATCACACCAATTCATGCATATTAATCTCAGCAAGCAAATTGAAGTTTTGAGCAGATAAAAAAAAATTTTCCCTAAAACTTCAAACTAAAAATTGAAAGCTTAAACATCATTTTTAGGGCCTAAAATGAGCTGTTACATAAAGTAAAGCCCCATAACAAATGTTCGTTTCGAAATGAGCTTTTCAAAAATATATTATAATAGTCAATCGGACACCTGTAGCAAAAGTTATAATCAAAACAGTCCATGCCGTAATAAAGACATAAAACAAGTGAAAAATGTGCAGTTGCTGCAATGCTTAAATTAAAAGTGTATGCTGGAGTGATTATTTGAGCATGAATGAGTGAGGGTGTGTGAGTTAATGGAGTGAAGAGGGGTGGGGAATGGTGGATTCGTGCATTGGTTGTATGGGAGCGGTGGAGCAATAAAAGAAAGAACAAAATAAGCAAAATAGAAGAAAGGGAAAAATATAAAGTGCAGGGAGCTGAGGCACGACCGCGCAGGCATAATTGCCTAGGAGTGCACAGCGACACATTGAAGGGGCTTTAAATGCGCGGGAGCGCATGAATAGGGTAGGATAATTGTGTGCCAGCATATGGGGTGAAGGGGCAAATCACGTGGGAGCGAATGAGGCAAAGCAGGGCACGCGGGTGCGTAAGTGGGAATGGTTAGATGCATGTGGGAGCGCAGTTAGGGACGACAAAGTGTGCTGGAGCGTAGGGACACTAGCATGCAGGCGTACAGGATTGCATGGGGTAGCTGGACTGAATGTGCCAAAATTGGCCTTGTGAGGCCGCAGGAGAGCACAATCACACACAGTTGAATTGTTTTAACCCTGCAACACCAAAAGTCAATTTTTCATTACTTATATAGCATAAAACCTCGTATACGTACTTGAATTAAACCTCAATAAGCATTTTCAAAATATACTTCTGCTTACTTCTTCGTCAAACTTATGCCATGACTGTCAAGCTTGACTTTTGAAACATACACAAGTTATAACATATAATGGATTTACACATGAAGTCTACCCACTCACTTAAGCCTTTTCTCTATGTCAAGTCTCCTAATATTCCCTTAAGGCTCAAATTAACTTATGTCCTGTAATATGCAACCCTAACAATATATCAAGTCCACTCTTAACTCAGTACATGCAAAGTTCTCTCTTACATTCATAAAGCTTTATGTGACTAAAATCAAACTCACATCTAACCAACTCAAGAAACATAAATCTTTGATAAGTTCAATTGAATTGTGATTCACTTACCTTAAAAATCATCATAATAGCTTTTAGAAGCACTTACTAGTCTTAATTTAAGCATAAAGATCATTGAAGCTTATTGTCAACCCAAATCTTAAACTTATGAATTAAAAGACTAAAGACACACTAAACAAACGAACCATAAAGAACATGAATTAAATGTAGAAACCTATAAAATAAAAAATAATAAGACATAACTAAAAAAAATGATGAAAATTTAAAGAGAAGGGTTAGAAGAGTTCTGGTTTATTGAGTTCCACCTCGACTTATGTTACTCTCAGAAGGTCAAGCTTGTGAGCCAAATGCGGGTCTTTTCGAACTTTGCTTTTTATTTTCTCCCATCAGTAGAAGAAACTTGTCATAGTTTACCAAGGTCGAAAATTTCATGTCTTCAATAAAGTATGATTCCTCTTTTGGCTCATTGAGAATGAATTTTACTGGCTCTTCTAGCCTACATAAATTATTCAAGCAGACTGATTCCAATATCTCCACTTGAGAATTTTTCCCTTTTTTCTCCTTTGGTGATAAATTCTCTACAAGAGATTCTACATCCTCTAAATAAATACATGAATTATCTTCAAAAATGAATTGTTCATCTTGTTTCTTATCCTCTATTAATGAATGATTTGTTTCCTTTTCCTTACCACAATCACCTTTAAATTTTATAGAAATGCTCAAAATTTCTAGTTTAGGTTCCAACTTTTCAATTCCTTCCTCTCTATCCCTTAATAA
The DNA here is from genome assembly GCA_037975025.1 of Excoecaria agallocha. Lineage (NCBI taxonomy): Eukaryota > Viridiplantae > Streptophyta > Magnoliopsida > Malpighiales > Euphorbiaceae > Excoecaria > Excoecaria agallocha. Next base: position 94,040 of record JBBPFJ010000302.1, read on the forward strand.
ATTTTCTTGACTCTTAATTGTCTCCTCTTGAGTCCTTATATTTTCTTCTTGAATTCTAAACTTTTCCTCTTGAGCCCTTAATGTAGCATTCCACTCATTTTTTTCAGCATAAAATTCCCTTTCTTGTCATATAAGCAAGTCACAAACATCTTTAGTTTTAGAGATAACAACCTCTTGTGTGGCCCTTCATTTTTCTTTTTCAGCCCAAAATTGTTTGTCCTTACATATAAGCAGGTTATGAAGACGTTTGTTTTCGGAGCTACAAGCTTCTTTTAAATATCGCAGTTCTTGATTTTCTTTCCTCAATTCGTCCATTTGTGCTCTCAAAATCCAAAGAGAACAAGACTCTTCAGCAAAGGATGATGATGAATAAAGATTTTGTGATTGTGCACACAATAGTTTTATGTCCTCTCTTTCTCTTACTAAACCATTCATTTGCTATTTCAAAAGAAACAATTCATAATTTTGGACATCATCTTGAAGAATGTCTCAAATTGTTCCTACAAAGGACAATCACCAAATCAAAAAAATAAAAAATAAAAATCTCAGACTAACTCAATCAAAGATATTAAACAAACAACACCACTGTTCCCCGGCAACGGTGCCAAAAATTTGATTGGTGTCTAGCAAGTGTACTAGATCAGCTAGTAATACAGGAAAATATAGATTAAGACCCTAAATATCATACCCAAGGGAACATGGTTTGCTAAAAAAAATATCTATGTATGAATTAAATTAATCTGAGATTGTTTCCCAAATGTTTTCAATTTAAAGAAAAAAAATTAAACTAAATAAGCAATTAAACAAAATAAAAACTAAAATTAAACTAACATGAATTAAAAACAAAACAATAGCTAAAATTCTCTTGCTAAAAGAACTATCCACCTTAACTTTCATTGTAATGACTTAATTTCAATAGAAACATTAGTGATTATGGAAAAACTAGATGAAATAAAGCTTGATACCTTGAAACAAGACTATCTTTCTTAAGCATTAAATTCCCTTGTTAAGAACAACTCAATACCTAGCACAAAGATCCAGTTAAAATCCTAAACATTCATTAAACTCTTTTGCAAGAAAATTCAATTCTAGTTTATTCTTAGTTCCTCCTCTCTCAGCATTAATCAATAATTTCAATATATAATTACCTCAAAACCAGAAAACAATCATGCATTGACACTAAAGAGTTAACCCAAAAACATGCAAATCATTAACTATGTCTAAATTAATTTTTAGTTATTGAATCAATAAACCAACAATTAATTTCAACACAATCAAAGATAAGAATATATTTAAAACTAAGAAATAATCAACTGATATTGAAATTAAAGCTCAAAATAAAGTCAAAACAATAAAAATATAAGATTCAAGTATCCATTAGTAAAAGAAGAAAAACTACTTCATAAACATTTTGAAAACTAAAGCAAAATTAAGAAAAAGAAACAAAAACATAGAGTTAAGAAGCTCCCTCAATTAACTTGTATATAAAAACCAAGGAAACTCTCCAGCTCCAAGCCTTTGTTATTCATAAATTAAAAAAAAATAAAGAACATAGAACTAAAACTAACTAAGAAATTGTTTATTGATGATTCTCCTACTTCATGATACTTGATTTGGTGTTTGAGTCGATATTTATAGGCAAAATAAGTTGTAGAAGCCTTCTAAACTTCCTTAATAAGAGTAGGAAAAGAATTCTTCTAAAATTGGAAAATCCTTCAATGCATCGGACTTTAAACTGCATGGCCAAGGAAAAATCTGTTTAATGAGATGCACTGCTATGCATCTTTCCTCAAAGAAGTGCACGACCATTTAAGGTTCTTTGGCTTTTCATGCACTGTCGTGCATGGCTTCTTCCAAGGGGAGTTACACGGCCACTTAAGGAAAAAAGCTTCATATGCACGGCCACTTAAGGTTTCATTCCCTTGGATGCGCGTCCACTTACTCAATTGGCTTCCTAGATGCACGACCACTTCTTCATTATACTGTACTCATGTCTTACTAACATAACTTTTTCAATTTCATAATTTTAACCAAAATCTTCTTGTCTTTTGCAATTAAGTTCTTTTTTCTTGCAAATTAACCTTGAGAAACACCAAAACTTAAAATTAACTTCTAAAACACAAATATAAACATTTAAACTATAAATTAACCAAAATTAAACCAAATTAACCAACTTAAACACATAAAAACATACTAAAAATATTCTATAATTCATACTTATCAGTAATAATATCGAAGAATTATTATTTTTATAAATTAAAATTTGGGTGTTACAATAAAAAAATAATAACAAAAGAAATAAATTGGAAATAATAATTATTATTATTAGCGACGAAATTTTCGTTGCTATTATTAGCGACTGTTTTTTACTTTAGTTGCTAAATATACTAGTGATAGAAAAATAGCTACAAACAGTTGTCTAGTTGCTATTGTTCATTAGTGATAGAAATTCATTAAATAGCGATGGAATATTCCATCGTTAATTCCCTTTTTGTAGTGTTTAAAAGTACCGAGTTCTCTCTATTTTGATTTTTTTAATTTCCTTTACATTTGAATTTCATTTTGCTACATGCCCCAGCACATATGTATAAGAAAAAAATATAAAATTTATTATTGTTATTTTTATTGATATTATCACAAATTGCAATTCATTTTTTTTGTTTTAAATAATAGTTAAAAATCTCTATTAATGTTCAATTTAATATTTTGAAATACATAATATAATTTTAATTTTTGAAATTTGGTATATCAGGTATACCATCGGTATACCAAAAATAAAAAAGTATTTCAGTTCTAAAGTTAATTTGGTATACCAGATATACCTTGAGTACACAAAAAAAGAATAGTATTTCAATTCTAGAATTTGGTAAACTAGGCGGTATGCCATCTAGTATACCAAAAAATAGAAGAGAAATTCAATTCTAAATTTTGGTCGATATACCAAAAAATAGAAAAAAATTCAATTCTGAATTTTGGTATACCAGACGGTATACCGGGTATACCAACCGATATATTAAATTTCAGAACATATTTTGCATTCTAAAATTGCAAATTCCAGAACATATTTGCATTCTAAAATTTGATATACTGGCCGGTATATCCAGTATTCCATCTGATATACTAAATTTCAAAACTTGTTTGCATTCTGGAATTTTCGGTATACCAAATTCCAAAACTTTTTTGCATTCTGGAACATGTTTGAACATAAATAAATTTCATCAAGCGCACATAAAAGCATGCACTTAATTCTTTGATTTTGTTTTGAAATTAATAATAATAATTATAGTACAATTGTAAATAATTTGTTGGGTTGTTGCGATAGTGTTGTTTGTGTTTGAAAATATTATTGTCCATCTTTGTCCATATTTGTGAATAATTATGGTACAATTGTAAACTATTTAAATTTTAATATAATAAATATTATAAACCAAGTAAAATTGAGGTAGTTATTTTCCTTTTTCATTTTTTTCAGTAACTACTGCTAGCAATTTAAGTGACGCTTAAAATTTAAGTGTCAAATAATTTTATTTAAGTAGAGTTTTTATGTAAGTATATGAAAATTATATAAAATTAACATTTTAAAATTTGGTATACCGGCTGGTATACTTGGTATACCGTTTGGTATACCAAATTTCAAAATATATTTCCATTTTGAAATTTGGTATACCGGTTGGTATACCTAGTATACCATCTGGTATACCTGATATACTGTCCGGTATACAAAATTCCAAAACATGTTTGCATTATGAAATTTGGTATACCGGCTAGTATACCTGGTATGCCATCTAGTATATCGTTCAGTATATTAAATTTCAGAATATGTTTGCATTCTGGAATTTGGTATACTGACTGGTATACCTAGTATACCATCTGGTATACCATCCGATATACCAAATTCCAGAATATTATTTTCTTTCTGAAATTTGAATTTTTTTATTTTTTTTATTTTTCACCGAACCAAAAATTATACAAAATACACAATTCTTGTCATTAACAATCTGAATGATTAGTATAGTCTTCTCTTTTTCATAGCTAATGGAGTTAGAAAACCAAGTTACTTTTAGTAGACTAATGACAATTTTTTTTTCATTATGCTAAAATAAGCATTTGCGCTTTTTTTCCTATTATGCTAAAGTGAGTATTTGCTTCTGCAGACTCTTCCATTAAATGTCAATAAATATATAAAATACTTTTCTTGATGCTATTGCAAAATTATCTGCAAAAATAATTTCAATAATCTTTATTAGATTAAAATCAATTGAAAAGCCTTTTTTTTTGGTGTAGATGTTGCTTATTTAAAGCTTCATCCAACTTTTATGGTTTATAGAGCCATCCAAAATTTTTTAAGAATCGCACTGATATAGTAGTATTCCAACAGCCCAATATTTAAAAAAAAAGTTAAATAGGGCTAAAAAGTATAAAGGGACATAACAACTAAGAGGCTTAAGTTCTTTAATCGGTGTAGTAGAATCAATATGTCCCAATACATGCTACTTTGCAAGAACAACAATCACATTAATCACTAACACATGTTTGCACTGTGAAATTTGGTAATCGAGGAATATTCCTACGAAACAATTGAATCTCTCATGCGATTTTTTTTTTCAGAATTTATTGATGTATATATCAAAGGAATTTATTAAACATGCATGCTAATGAATTTAGACAATACAAACTATTCACATAAAGTATAACTAATGTGGCCACTTAGCTGATACAAATAAAACTTTAAGCAATTTGGTTAGTTTTTATGAGAAAATAATGAAGCAAAAACTACGATTAACAATGTGCTCACTCTACCTTGGCTTATAAATGAAGTATCTCACATGCTACTGAAAGTATGTTGTATCAAAGCCTACTTTAATTGACAATATATGCTTCTTATTGTAGCAAAGTAATCCCATTTGGTGATGTTAAAGGGATTGATGTTCCTGTTAGAGATTTTTTCTTTCGCCATTCAATACCTCATTATATCCATTTATCTAGTAAACAATATTAAAAGGGTGAGTAAGTTTGTTGGTTGGTAAACATCCACATTACAATATCACAGTAATACTAACATTCAACCACCAAATGTAAGAAAAACTATCCATAGAATAAGACAAGTGCCAAAGAACCATAAAACGTAAAATTTCAAGTTAATCATCAAATTTTATGCAACATAATTCTTAAACAAATCCTAAAACTCATACATTTCTTTCTCTTAGAAAAAAATCATTTTGACTGTTAACTGATTTCAAACATGTTTGCATTTTGAAATTTGGTATACCGTTCAGGTATAACAAATTTTAAAACATGATTTTCACTTTGGAATCATTAAAATTTGAGCATTCAAAGATTTTATATCATCAGCAACACTTGACATCTGATTTATTTTTTGAAATTAACTCAACCTCTTATTTATATATTTTCTAATAACTGATTATTACATCTCATTGTTCTTTATTTGTTACCATCCAAAGCTTCTCTTTTTATGTTGTTGACACTTATTTCAAATTAATTTAGAAATTTTAATTGTTATAATAATCGTAAAGTCTAAAGCAAAGACTAGAGAGACATGATCAAATTAATTAATTTTAATTTCAAATTATTTTTAGTTTAGAAATTAATTTTTATGAATTTATCCATATTATTTACTGGAATTTCCATCGATGAAACTAAAGCAAAGAATAAAGAGACGTGATCAATATAGAAAAACAAGGAAAAATAAACATAAGAAAAAATGTAGTTTTTTTAATATATTTTTCTTTTTTTATTTTTCAGTTTCATCTAAAGTTATAAGTACTCAAAAACAAAATATTCTATTTTTGTTAATCTCAGATATTTGTATCCTTTTTATACTTTTGCACAAATGCTGCAAGTTCTATCTCTCTATCAAGAAGCTACCTATACAGGGCTTCAGATTCATCCTCAATCTTATTCATTGCCACTGAAATTAAGAACCACAATGATTAGGTTGTATTCAAAGCATACATGTCTCTACTATCTAAATTCTAATATCAAGCTTAAACTTGAAGGGCTAATTGGTAAACGTACCTTGAAGCGTTTGGAGAAGCGATGCAAGAGAATATGACCTCAACATCTCTTTTTTCTATCTTTCCAGTTCATTCAATTTCTCCTGGGCAGCAACCAATTTAGTTATCCGGATTATTCTACACTGCAGACATAGAGATAAAGGACGACAACAGGTTTTCAAACATAAGCTTCTAGTTTACTATAACAGAACTGAACAGTAAACATAGGCTTTATAATCAAGAGAAAAATAGTATACCTATGTGACTAAAAGGAAAAGTAGATTATAATTGGAAAAGAGTTATAAAACTATTCAAAGATATTTATATTGGTTAAAGAACTTTAGTCTCTGTTCATACTAGAGAGACTTAAAAGGAGGAAAATCCCTAGTCTATATTGTAGTTAACAAGTTAAACTCCATACCCTTGAAAGGTAGTTATCTCTATACCAATTGTGTCTCCACACAACTATTGGATTGGGTTTCAACTCTTGATACATGTATATCATATATTCATTCCCAATCTTACCTCTAAAACCATTAACCTTGACTGTGGTCAACAAGCTAATGGGCTAGTTACGATGACAAATTTAATTGGATTTGAACATATTTGATATAATGTGAGCTTAATTGTGGTAAAGAACCCACACTATAAATAACTCTGGTTCTCCTCTAATTAATAGAAGGCTTTTGTACCTTACTATTAGTTTGAGGGATTTTCATTAATTAAATCTCATCATACATGGTTGGCATACATTGGTATGCATTCTATATCTACGCATAAATATAAGTATACAAATATGGTATAGTTATGGAATTTACTACATTGACCTCCCCGAGCCAAAAGAGATATCAAAAGGTTAAACCTAGGTAATATGCATGATTTAAACAAACATAAATAATTATATTATCTTCAATCTTGTTTGATCTGCATTTGGCCTATCTTGCCATTGCTTGTGGTCTTCATTTCTATTTCTAACTCTAATCTAAGTAATCTAATTATATATTATAATTTAAAAAGAAAATACAAATAAGAAACAAGTGGCCGAGTCATGAAAGTCCTTATTTGGTCGAAACATACATCATGCTCAATCACATTGAGCTTTATCTATAACTATCCATCATGCCAATCATACACACTTGTATGCAATCCTAATATATAAATATAGAGCCTAATAAAGGAATACTAACTTTTTTTCAACTCTTGAAACTTACTTTTGAGCTATTGTAATAGTGTGATCAAATTAGGAAACTTTTTTCATTTTGGAAACTTTTCATTTTAGGAAACCTTTTTGCATGCATGTGTTCTTATTTTAATTATCAATGATTAATTAATTAATTAATTATATTAAAGAATTAAAGAATCTATTTTGGGCTTAAAACAATGGGTGGGCCGAAACTTACACATAAAATCCTAAAGTGTGTTCACACACAAACTAGTTTTGTGTGTTTTGGGCCATTTAGGTTTTGGAAATGAGCCAAACGTATATTAAGCTCATTACAACCCTTAAAATCCATTAATAAACTTAATTAGAGTATTATTTTAATTTAAATTAACCCCATGGGTCTACCATGTCATTTACTAATTTAAACCAAGCTCGTAGACTCAATTAAGCTAATTAAGTGGCTTTAATGAATTAAATTCAATCCAATTAATTCAAGGCCAATTTTAATTAGTCTAATTAATTAAAAATATAGTGATATATCAGATATATTAGATTTAGAAGATAAAAAATCGTTCTACTTATGAACACACTAAGAACACATAAAGAACAACAATTTATCGAACTTTTCGATTAAGCTAGTTTTAATGCAAAACATGTTTGATTTCAATTTTTTTGATCCTATGGATTAATATCACATATTAAAGACATAAAATATCATTGAAATAATTTTAAAATGGATCAAATAAAATTTGATTTAGAACAGCCCCTTATTTTCATTGAAAAAACTTCTTTATGTCTAGAGAATGATTCTTTGTACATATAACTTTTCTTTGCACAAAAAAATCATTTTTTTCATCCATTTTATTTATTTAATCACATACATAAAGAAATCAATATTTTTCATTCATGAATATCAAAATCTGATATTTTAAAGTTTATGAAATTAATAACTCAAAAATAGAAAAAATATTCCGCGAAAATATAAATTTGTAGATTTATGGCAAGACCTAGGCTCTGATACCATGTTGGTAATTAAATTGGTTACATACATCACATGTATAAGTAAAAATTAAAATTTTTAACAAATATTATAGATCTTGCCATAAAAATACAATATATATGTCAATGAGAATAAAGAAAATCACCTTTGAGTGTTGTTGAATAATTGATTTTCCTTCTTTTTGGGTTGTCGCAAACCATAGTATCCAAACTTGAACACGTCCATTTGTGATCCACATTAGAAAGGAATAAAATGAACCAAACCTGATGGGAATACAAGGAGAACAAAATTCCCTTGATGCTAGCAAAGGGCGGTGGCTAGGGAAGGAGAAAAAGATAAAAAATGAAAGTTAACCCTAATCCCACTTAAGTTAGGTTTTTATATGCAGGTTAAAAATCCACTCCTAATGGGATTAGGCTAATTAAAATTCTGGAGAAAACACTAAATAGGCTGCTGAAATTTGATTAATTTAATTTGGGCCTAATTAAATCCAATTTTAAGCCCTTTTCAAAAAAGACATTGCATATAACCCATAAAATAGGCCCTTTATGAACATATTTGGATTTAATTACCCAAATCAACTCCAAATCCAACCAAATTAAGTATATGGGCTACATAATACTTATGAAATATATTTAATTTATTTTATTTCAAAAATTAGGCCTCTAAGGCCTTTTGTTTGGGTTATACATAGAAGCCTTCCTCTAGAGAGCTTTTGCTAAAAAACCAATCTTCTGGACCAAAAAATTATTTTTCTAAACGACCCATTAATATTATTTTAGTTCTATAACATTTATATTTTAATAATATTTAATTATGAAATATAATATTTCAATTAGATCCATTTTGCATAACATTTCCAAAAATCTCCTTGAACTTTTCTACCTATGCATAATTAATTAAACTCTTTAATTAATTATTATTTTTATTTATTTTTCTTCTCCCAAAATAATATCAAATATTATTATCCTCATTATTTTACCATTTTATCCTTACTTTATATGTATACGACCTATTGGGTTCTTGTTCATATTGGCATTATAATGTGTAATTAAGAGTTCTACTCAAACTGGGACTTTTCACAAAGAATTCTAGTTGAACTATAACTCTTATTATTAAAACTCTTTTAAACCATTTTATCAATTCCTAATTAATATTTATGAAACACTATTATAGAAGTCATGAGCGACATCTGGCTAAGTATCATGACTACCCAAATGTTAGGAAAGTCAAGTGATTTTGACTATACCCTTTCATAGAACATTTATTGTGCAATTACTCCTTTCACCACACTTATCTCATTTAGGTTATGAGTATAGATTTATGTCAACTCATATGAACCTAAATATGTATGTCCTATTAATTTAACCATTATTTTCAAAATGCCCCTTGTGGATCCCTATGCACCTTGGCATCCCACTCTAGCCAGAGATTCTCTGAATAAGGAAATTATAGAATCATGCAAGATAACTTCTCTTAATAAATTTGGGATGGTGAATTCTTTATTGATTACTCAGCTACCTTTAAGTAGGTAATGATATACCCAATATCCTAACTTTGCTCCCCTGGTTAGAGATAAGCAGTTATGATTCAAAGTATATCACTTACTACTTAAGATAATTTTGGTAATCTCAAGTTTAAGGATATTTTTACCATTGCTATGAAAAGATTTCTCACTGATACAGATTTAATATCTATGTGAGGATTCTCTTGGCAGTTGTCCAATGAACTCGTTCTTCTAACAGGCATCCACATTTTAGTTTTGATCATCTTCCATGATCACAGTTATGAAAACTGCTGCTTAAAACTTTCAAGAAGCATAACATGTGCTAGTCGATCTATATTAACAATGTCATATCTTGTTAATACTACAACTAGGGATACTAAGATACTATCAAATTTACATACAATAGACATCTCATATCATGAACTCTTTCATGATTGCCTTTGCACTTTGTTTATAATATAAAGGACTTCATTTATTAATTTTAGATAAACAAACACATGTATTTAAACATAGCATTAATAAATGAATGATGCCTTTTCATAAATAAAATGAATTCATATGCATGAAATACATCCCATTCTACATGGGCATGCATCTATTTTGCTTAAACAATACTTCTTTAATTTCATCTAATGACACTAATGGCACATTGATATTTCATTTCTAGTAACAGCGTAATGGCATTCTCTTCTGATTGCTACTTAGAATTTCTTCCAGTATACTTATCAATTCCATCTCTTTTAATTTTTTCTTGTACTAACAATTAATTTCATAATCTAATAGTTCTTTAGTTTTGTAATAGCCTGAACAATCGCTAGCACAATATTATCCGCTTTGGGGCCCATCTATTCATTGTGGAACCTGATGGTGGAACTATCTCACACCGAAACTCACATGGGAATCTTAACGCATCACGATTTTGCTCTTGAGGTTACCCCCATAATACATCATGCTAGGGAGAGGTATCCACACCCTTATAAAGAGTGTTACGTTTTCCTCTTTAGCCGATGTGGGCTATTACAATCCACCTTCCTTAAGGGATCCAACATCCTCGCTGGCACATCGATCCGACATCCAGCTTTGATACCATCTGTAATAGCCCAGACAATTGCTAGCACGATATTGTCCGCTTTAGGGCCCATCTATTCATCATGGAACCTATCGGTGGAACCAACTCATATCAGAACTCACACGAGAACCTTAACCCCTCACGATTTTGCTCTTGAGGTTACTGCCAAAATGCATCATGCTAGGGAGAGATATCCACACCCTTATAAGGAGTGCTTCGTTATCCTCTTCAACCGATGTGGGATATTACAAGTTTGATATTGTTGTTTCGAAGATGATCATTTATTAATTATTTTGTATCATAAAATGAGTTTTGAATAGGTCCAAGAGTTTTACAGTTTTGGATTTTTGAGCTTGATAGAGGAATTTGAAAGATAGAAGAAAATGAGAGAGGCTGGAGTTTTATCATTTCAAAGAGGAAAAATGAGCTTTGGAGAAGGAGGGAGAAATTGAAGGGAAAGGGCTCATGACACATGTTTGACATTAATTTGTGCATAAACATTTGGGTTGTTTATGGTTTGGGTTTGGGTTTGGGTTATGGTTTAAGGGTTAATGGTTGATTATTATTTTTATCGTATATGGAATAATAAAGCCTGTATCGTATTATATTATCCTTTCATTTTTTTAACTTACCAAATATTGTATTCATATTAGTTTGAACTATATAATACTATATTGGGCATATTTGATCCGTTGTATTGTATTAGTCTATATAGCTTTAACCTGAATAGTATTAGTCTGTATAATATTAGCTTGTATTATAATGTACAGTATTTGATATAAATTTGTATTAACTTATAATATTTTAAACTACATTTGGTGTATAATAGTGTATTATATTATTTTTTAAAAAAATTAAAAAATAAGCAAAAATAAAATTTTAATGTTACTAATTTAGATTTTAAAAATTAATTATAAAATACAATTTTTCATATATCAATTTTTTTTTTATAAAGTGTACACATTTTTTAAAATATGAATATATGTTAGTAAATAATTAACAATCAAACAAATAATTTAGGGTGCATTCAGTAAAATTGTCAGTTTTTAGTTTCTTTATTTTTAAAATCTAAGAAATATTTTTATTTTTTATTATCTTTTTTTTTTAAAAAAAAATTTACATATATAAAAATTGTATCATATTTCTTTAATTATACATGTAAATTTAAAAGTATATCATTTTCTTTTGGATTATATATATTATGCATATTACTACTATTGGATTGATAAGAATCTAACATCATTAGATAGAGATGGTGGTAGCAGCGGCGACAAGGATTAATGGAGTATAGTACCATGTTTATCATATTACACAAATTTAAAAGTTTATGGTATATTATTTTATCTAATATATTAGGGATAATGGGTATCATTTTGTATTATAATATTCATGTATTATCTTCTAAAATAATTAACTAAAAATAATATTTGTATTAGTCTTATTCCATCTATAATAAATGAAAACAAACATGGCTTTTATGTGATGTCCTCACTATCCGGATTGTCAGAATTGTACTTTTTGGGATAAATAGTGACATCTGATGACATCAAGATAAATAGTGCCACCCGAACCCGTAAAAATTTCTCATCACCATTGAAAAGTACAATTTATGATGAGTTCAATGGTATAATTTGAGGTCAAATTAAGATCCAATAGGCCTTTAAAATAGAAAAAGAAAAAAAATTCACATTTGTATTTAAGATTTGACCAAACTTTGACAGATCCAAAAATATTTCACAGACCTTTGAAAATTATTCCATTCATATAGATTTACTTGAAATAATACCAATTAATATTTAGGAGTGAAATATAATTTTGCTGATAATTTTGAATTTTTGGATTTCAAACTCGCAAAAATTTACCTTTAGAGCTAGAATTATATCGAAACGAAGTCGAATTGACTCAAAAATTTAAATATATCTTAGTTAATATTTTTTCATAATTTTAAAATTATTTTGGTGGTGAAATAATAGTTAAAATAAGTAGCCAATGATGGATGACAAGTGGCTAAATATTATCTCTTAGATTAAATAGTAAGCGATCTAATCTTGGTCATCCATTTTGTTCAACTAAAAGAAAAAATAGAGAGCTTTACAAATCTCTCCAAAGTGCATCCATTTTTCTCTTCTCCCTAAGGTGGTCGAATTCTTCCTTAAAGAATTCCTCCATTGTAATTTTCTTCAAGCTCTCATTTTCTACAACTTTCCTACCTTAAATTTCATCTAGTTTTTAAATATATTATCCTCTCAACCTAAAAAATGAGTTTGGAATGAAATCAAGCTTGGAGAAGTAAAAAATTTTAATGAGAGAAAAATGATCAAGTAAGTGAATTTAAGTATTTTTGTTAGAATTAAATGAGGAATTTAGTAGATTAGTGTTTTTCTTATGATTTTGGATGGAAAATTGAAGAGCATTTCATAAGTATACATTATTTCCATTTTGGTTTAGTGAAGAACAAAATGAGGAGGAAGAGAAAAGAAAAAAAAAGGAAAAGAAGAGAAAAAGGAAAAGAAAAGGAGATTTGAAGAAAAACAAGTGAATTAAGTTATGTGGATACCTAAACTAGCTAATTTCATTAATAATCTAATTTATGAAATTTAGGGGTTTTAGTGTATATTATGACTAAATTTAAACTAAAACTAGAATAATGAAATTGAATGTCAAAGGATTGAATTGGCATAAAAAATTGTACAAAAGAATGAATAATAGCGTGAAATTAGTTTAAACACGTATTATGTAACTTAAAGAAAAATTGTGTAATGTGAGCCTTAATTTAACTTTATGGTAAATTCATGTAGTTATGTGATAAATAAAAAGATATATGATGTTAGAAGCATGATACTATGATTAGAAAATGTACGTTAGTTATGTGACATATTATATAAATATATAGAATTAAGATTACATAAGGTATTAAATTGAATTAATGTAAGAATAATGTTTAATATGCATGAAAATAGAGTTAGAAGAGTTTTGTGAATTAATTGAAAATACACACATGTGGACTAGTATGGGCCGAATGGTATGGCATGTGATTATGGTTCAATATGTGATGGAAATGATGAAATAATGTGAGATATATGCAAATTTGACTTTAAAGACATGATGAGAATTGAAAATAACATGAAATGAATTATGGAAGACATGTGGTTATATGTAGCCGAATAGTATGTGAAATTAGATTAATGTGATTATAATGCTTACATGTTAGATAAGTGAAAATGATGTGCATGATATAACATTTAGTTGATACATAATGTGAAAATGTGAGAAAAGTGAATTGATTGGTTATATTATAAGGTTGACATGAGAATAGTTTTACCCTGAGTATTTAAAAGCGAAACCAGAGATACAGGATATAATTGGCTAGCCATAAAGACATTTATCATGGTAGCGAGTCATGAAGACTCACAATAGTGGGCCAAACCCGGTCCCACTCCATGAAAATGAGAAGAGAATGAGAATGATGAGAAAAAGAGAAAGAGAAATTAGAAATATGTAGATTTGGACCTATTAGGTTCACGTCTCGCATATCCGATTCATGAATTTTATTTCCTTGTATACTACTAGGGGCAAAACTAAAATAATGAAATTATGATGAAAAGTGAAAAGAAATGATAAATAATGAGTAAAAAATGAATAATTAGAGTTAAAATGGAAAAAAGTATGATTAAATAGGTATTTAAGGGAAAAATGGTCAAAAGATAATAAAATTTTGGTTAGGAAGGGTACATTTGATATTATGAAATAAATTTGGTAAATGAAGGGCAAAATTGAATGAAAGAAAATGAAATTTTAGGGGTAAAATGTGAAAATGTGGTAAGAAATGCTTAGAGAGGAAAAACTAGGGGTAAAATGATAATTATGGCAAAAATAAGGATATAGATGTCATTTTGATAAAAAAAGGACATAGACATCATTTTGGTAAAACATGAGGGCATAGGTTTAATTTTGATAAAAGATGTGAATATTAAGGGTAAAAATATAATTTCACCCAAACTTTAAGGGTGAAAGTAAGAATTGAGAAAATGATGTATGTATATGGAAATTAAGTAGTTTATTTTGTTAATTTAAGAAATTTAGTGAAATAAAATATTGATAAATAAATTAAATAAGTGAGATTAATTATACTAGGATAATTAAAAGTAGTATTTTTATTTAAACTAAAAACTATGTAGTGTAGTGAAATTTGTTAGTTGGATATCCAACACAAAACTTTATGCTTAGCGCGTTGTTGTTTGCTACATGCAGGGACATGTACTCAAGATCAAGGATTCAAGACAAGTGAAGAAAGAAATTAATTTTGAAATAGTAATTGATATATTATGTATCTATATTATCTTTGGATTAAGACTATGTATATGTAATAAGTTGTGACTCAAAAATATTATGGCATGTATATATGCACTTAATGGATGATATATGGATTGTAAATATTTGTATACGTGATGGTATTGATGACTTGTGACTGTGATGGATGTGATGGATTATGGTAATTATGAATTAAATGATGTTTTTAGTGTGATTTTAGGTATTTAATTGAGTTAATTTAGTGTTAATTTAATTGAATTATTGCTTAATTGGTTGAATTTGTGTTTTAAGGTTTAATTTTAAGTTTTGATTTTTTCAGGATCAAATTTAAGAAAAAAATGACTAAATTTAAAGAAAAGAAAAGTTTTGGGCCAATTTTGTAATTTTGAAAAAAGTGGCAGATAAGTTATGACGATTAGTCTAGAGACCCTTCACTCGGCCGAGCAAGGAATTCAAGCGGCTGAGTATGAAGAACTTGTGAAATGAGACCAAACAATAAAAAATTGCTTAAGTAAAGAAGATTGGTGCTTGGGGGTGCACAATCCTTCATTAAATTGTGCTTGGCCGTGCATCCCTTTTTCCTTTGTGCTTGGCCGTGCATCACCATGCCTAAATCTTTGCTTGGCCATGCATCACTCTTCTCCATTCCATGCACGGCAGTGCACAGTTTTTCTTCTTTAGTTGCTTGGCCATGCACAAGATATAGTTTTTGACGTAACTTCCTAATTAGCTAGAATTCTGTTCCGATTCTGATTTAGAAGCAACAAGGGAAAAACTTCTTCTTTGGGCAATAGTTTTTAGCTATAAATAAAGGATTTGAAACATCAGAAAGGGGAATCAATTAGAAAAGATAGAGAAGCTACAATTACGATTTTTCTTAGTTTTTTCAGATAGTTTTCTTTAGTTAGTGTTGTACAATAGTTTTTTCTCTGTTTTCTTAGCTTGCTATTCTTTTTAGTTTAGTTTTTTATTTTATTTTAGTTATTCTTTTATTTTATCATGTTTAGTAAGTAGTTTTCTTTACTTTTGCTAATGGATACTTGAATCCTTCTATTTTTATTGTGATTTCTTAAGTTGAGCTTATATCCAAATACTAGTTGGTTATTTCTTAGTTTTAAGCGTATTCTTATCATTAGTTGTGTTATCATTGATTGTTGGTTTATTGATTCAATAACTAAAAATTGGTTGAGACGTAGTTAAAGATTTTCATGTTCTTTAATTAACTCTTTAGTGTCAATGCATGATTGTTTTTTAGTTTTGAGGTCATTATGTATTGAGATTATTGATTAATACTAAGAGATGGGGAACTAAGAATAAACTGAAGTTGATTTACTTGAAAAAGAGTTTAATGAATGTTTAGAAAGTTAAAACTAGATTTTTATGCAAAGTAATAGATTTGTCTATGAGTTTAATACTAGGAATGATATTCTTGCATAAGGATATATGGCTTTATTACTATTTTTTTCATAATCACTTATGTTTCTATTGAAATTAAGTCATTGAAATGGAAGTTAAGGTGGATAGTTCCTTTAGCAAGAATATTTTAGTTATTATTTTGTTTTTAATTCATATTAGTTTAATTTTAATTTTAATTTTGTTTAATTGTTTATTTAGTTTAATTTTTACCTTTAAATCGAAAACATTTTGGAAACAATCTCAAAATAATTTAATTCACACATAGATATTATGCTTAACAATTCATGTTCCATTGGGTACGATATTTGGGTTATTAATCTATATTTTCCTATATTACTAGTCGATCTAGTACACTTGCTAGATACCTATCAAATTATAAAAGTGTTGTGTTGTTGCCTGAAGTACTGGAGTTGGAGGTTGAACATTTGGAAGTGTGTTTTTTTAAACTCTTGCAAGAGGGATAAGTTAATATTATAGCCATTATACTACCCAAATTTTCACAAAATGAATAGTGGTTTGACTAAATAAATAGTAACTTAACAATGAAAATTTAATTAAACACGTAACGGACCAATAAAATAATAATGTACCCAACTTCGACTCAATTGGAGGTAAAATGGGGATAAAATGTAATAATGGAAACAAAAGTCCAATCCGTAACTCAATTGTGATTAAATAATATTTGGACCTGGAAAAGTTTAGGGTGTTACATGTTATATATATACAACAAACTAAACTTGCCATAAATGAATGGTTAGAATAGCAAATTTTCCTTCATATTATTAAAAATAATTCAAATTTGCCCCCTAATTATATTTTAAGGTAAATTTGCTTATAAAATATTTAAAATGGTATACATTTGTCTCTTAATATATTTTTGGATCAAAATTGTCTATGCTATTATATATCTGGCTTAATTTAATATTAAAACTAACGAGATTGCTGGTAAATAAACAAAATCACACATATTAAACTAATTAAATTGATATAAATTTGGCATATGTGAACTATAAATTATTACCTTATTTTAACTCTCGAAAAAATATTAAAATTTCTTACCATCAAACAATTTTTGTTTGTATACTTGAATCTTATTATTTTGAAAAATTTAACTCCATAAATTTTAACCATTTTTATGAGAGTTAAATAATGGTATTAATTTATAGTATATATGTGACAAGTTTATATGATTTCAATCAACTAGTTATGTACTTTTTTTATTTGCTTACCTAAAGTTTCATTATTTTTCCAAAACATTTTTAAAATGTAAATATATATAATTTTTAATACTTTAGGGACAAATTTAGCCATTTTTCTTTAAAAATTACAGAAATTTAATTAACCTAAATTTTGATTTGTTAGAAAAAATATTATTTTTTAATTATTATATTTTTAACTTAACTGAAGAGACGGTTTTCTATTATTAAAAAAAGAGACTATGAGGCATTAACATATGCCCTAAAAGAATCTATATATGTTTAATTGGCATTAGAGTTGATACATGCATGGTTAGTTAATGGATTATAGGATGGGATCTAGAAGAAATTATTCTAAAAGATAGGGGTATTATGGTGATTTTTCATTTTAAAGCATGCACATGCATAATTGGAGAGAGACATGGTGTGGGGATTAAATTGAAAAAGATGAGATGTGTTAGGGTGGAAATGAGAAAGTAAAAAGAGTGAGGAAGCGAGATGTAATTCACTTAGGACCCACAAATGGACCTATAAGGAGAAGCCACCTTGCTTTCTTTATAAATTGCAAGAGAATACGTGAAAGAATAAAGAAAAAAAAAAGAAAAGGGATGGCCGGCCACCTTATGGGTCCAAATACAACCAATATCCCTACAGATTCAACCATTTCCACCACTACACAACACCACAAATTCAGCTGAAAATTTTGAGACAAGAGAGAATTTAAGGTTTAGACATTTCTAAGGTAATAATTCTCTCTCTTTCACTTCTCTTTTGTTCCTTATATTAGCGATTGAAATTGATGGAGTAAATAGATATTTACATGTGTGATTTATTGCATATAGAAAGAGATGCAAACAAAAAGAAGGAGAAGGAAGTTGAGAGGAGTTAAAGAGGTACTTTTAGTTGCATCAAAAGGTATAGGAACCCTTAATATTATTTCATGTGCTTGCATATATAAACTAATTATAAATGCTATATTAGATATGTTAATGAGATAAAAAAAATGGTTGTGATGCTTATTTGTGCATAGGAGATGAAATATGGAAAGTATTCTTGAGATAGGAAAATTTTGTCCTAGGGTTCACTTGACCTAGAAGGACTTTTTTCCTTATAAGTTGAGTTGTAAAGTTTCAAATTGCATAATTATAATTAGAGATAAACTAGACTTATACACCTAAATTTCATATGCAGAATTCGAAAAATGATTCTTCCCATAAGATTGTCAAAATCTAGCTTAAAATGTAATGATATTTGCTTCCCTATAATTGGGAGCAGTTTGCACTATTCTATGAATATCTCAAGATTTAAAAGCTCAAATGGAGTGATTTTTAATGATGTGAAAACTAGAGATATAAGGAAACAACTTTTTAGAAGGAAACTTTGCACAAAAATTACGTTTACTATGTCAAAAACCATTTACAAGTTAAGGCAGAAAGGCTGCCAGTTGAGAAACAAAAATCCAAAATCAGCTTGGTTAGACTAATACCTTCTAGACCGGATAAAAACAAAGAACCCGACTAGACTAGATCATGGTCCAACCGGGTCACTTCCTATTTTAGCCTAAACTTGATTTTGAGACACCAGAACATTACTGAAATTTACCCGAGCTTTTTTGAACACTTTTAAAGCATTTTAAGCATAAAAATAGGGACATAATGTGTCATGAAATGCATTTAACACATGATGGAATGTTGAGATATAGTTATAAAAGGAACTTAACCATGAGAAAATATATGCACATGAGCTAGTTTATGCCATTACTAGGTTTACATATTGACTTTATGTATGTATACCTATGTAACTAGAATATAAGATTACAAATGAAGGCATACATACTTGAACATGCATAAATACATGTGAATATTTATATTTGAAGATGCTCCAATAAAATGATGCATATGTATATAAATATTTATAATCATAAGAATACACATTCATGATCAAAGCTATATTATTTTGGCTACTTGTTAATGCTTGTGTGTACATAAACAATGAGAAAAATGGTTTAAAGGCTTGCATTTAAAGTTTGATTGTGGATAGATAGGCATGCCTATAAGGAAAATTTGAGCTACTACAATTTAGCCCCGTTTGGGTATATAGTTTGTCCCCATTTGGGACCACAATCTTGACCCCATTTGGGTCTACAAGTCTGGTACCTTCGAATCTCCACAAGATTAAATACCTACGGGTATTCACATGCTCGATACTTTTGGGTATCAATCGCAATCATAAAAATTGTTCTTTCCTTTAATTGTTAAAATTACCTTTGTAGTTAATGGAAACATATTATTATTCTATCTTATTTATGCTTGTGTGCTTGGGAATGACCACTGTGAGTGGTTGCTCAAAATTAGCTGTTTTCACTAAACTTTATAGCTTAGCACGAGTATTTATCTATGTAGGTACTCGAGTTAGGACTCTTTTACAGGGATGTGATCTGTAACAGAATGCCAATACAAAACTTAGGAAGAGTTAAAAGTATGAATTTTGTATTTTTTCTTGTCTTTGTATATGACACTTGTATTAGAGATGATGTAATATAATATTGATTGGACAAACCTAAATTTTGTAAGATATATTATCATATCATATATATCGAAGTTAGTTGAATATGAAAAAATGCATATGAAACGTTTAATCTTGATCATGGTATTAATACATGAGTTTATAATATGCAAACCGGATATGTTCCTCAATAATGGATGTAAATGACAAGTAGACAGATTATGATTATCATCTATAGGGTATGTATGATAACATGAGAAAGGCATCTAGAGTGAGCATTACATATACTTCTAAAATATTATTTTTAATAGTATAGTTTAACCTTATCTAAATTAACGTGAATTGTTATACATCAACAGGAAAAAAAATATTATCTTTAAATTGATGTGAATTGTTATCCATTAGTAGAAAAAAAATTATCTTAAAAATCAATTAATTTAACAATTAGTTATTATATAATTTTATAAGAATTCAACTTATAATTAGAAAGATAATATTTTTACTCTAAAAATTAATTCTAATTAGTAATTGAAGAAAATTTAAAAATAAATTATTTTGGATGTGGGAGACTCCTGAAATCTCTGCGTGTGTATATATATATATACAGAGAGAGAGAGAGAGAGAGAGAGAGAGAGGGGTAAAAGATTATTTCATAATTCCATCCGTAGCATGTGTTGATTTTTAATTAATTTTTTGAGGACATACTCTAAGTCGGTGAGTCAAATATAAACGCGCCAATTTAATTTTAAACTCTTGACGGGTGTAAATAATGGTTACAATACGTTATTTTAGTAAATATAGGTGCTAAAGTAGGATAAGTTTAAATTTTCGGGTCCACTTGACAAATTTATACAAATTCAATGGAGAATTTATATATTAAGTGTAAAATATTATTATCTTCTCCAGCCTTAGTATTAATAGAGTAGCTTTAAAAACCACCGCGTGTCAGATAACGTAAGACGCTGGCTTCTTCCATCGTCACATCCGTCTCTCCACATGCGACACTTGCAAGCAAACCTTCATTTATTATCATGTTTTTTAAAATTCTTGTGTTAAATACTCTCTTTTTTTAGGTACAACGCAATTTCATTGTCAACTTCTACTCCATAGACAATGACTTTATCGAACACTTGATTTTCTCTTCATTTCGACTGTTTATTTGAGCTTCAACTTGCTTTATTTTGAGCTTGTATTAGGTAGTATTATTGCTTCCAAACAGCCTTTTTCTGCTGGTTGGTATCTGGGTCGTTTTTTTTTTTTGTTAAATTATTTTATTTAGATATTGGGGGATTGTCAGTTGGTCTTCTTGCTTAAGTTATTACCGCTCTCTCTCGCTCTGGTTTTCAAATTTGTTTTCGTTTATGGGCTGTTCATAGAATTTGGTTTCTTTTTGGTGTTGGTGTTGGTGTGGGAATGATGGATGAACTGTATGAGCCAATAAAGGAGTTGGGTTCTGGAAATTTTGGGGTGGCAAGATTAGTGAGGGATAAGAAGTCAAAGGAGCTTGTTGCTGTAAAGTACATCGAGAGAGGGAAGAAGGTAGATTTTGCCATTTCTTCTTTGTATTATAAACTAATGATTTAGTTACTGCTTATCTTTATGATTTTGAGTCTAGAGCATGAGGTATAGTTTAGAAGAAATCTTTCATAGTTTAGTCTGTGTTGTAAATTTTTGTATTTGAGCAATTCCTGGGCAATTCATATTTGTTTAATTTAATAGCAACAACTTGTTTATACCAATACAAATATGATTATAAAACATGCACAAGTGAATATGAATTTGAATCTCTGATTTGTATAATCTTGACATAAATATAAGATTATGATTTTTATTTATTGTGTTAGATTGATGAGAATGTCCAGAGAGAAATCATCAACCACAGATCCTTAAGGCATCCGAATATTGTCAGGTTCAAAGAGGTAAGATATTGGTCCTGAATCCTTCTATTCAGATTGATTATGTTGGCCTTTCAAGGCATGTTTTTCAATTGGACATTACAGCACTTAGAACTTTTTTAGACAGGAACCGTAATACTAAAATCAGGGTTTTACGAACACTTTTTTTTTTTTTTCCACAAATATTTAGTGTAGATGCACTACCAAGTTCAGCTGACTAAGAAATCTGTATCTATTGAACCTAACTTATGAATGTTAAAATGTCACATTACCTTTTTACTCTCCTATCTAACAAGGTATTGCACAAGGGAAAACCTAAAGACGTTAGAATTCTTAAGATTGTTGCATGCAGTGGCTACTGTTAGGATTTGAATCTGCAGTTTTGGGGTAGCAACTCTGGGACCTTTGTTGTCACTCTTTGCCGTGCCTGTGTGCCAAAGTTCAAATATGTAATTTAACTTGGAGAAAGAAAGTTCTGCAGAGTAGCACGTCATATTTATACCATAATTCATATATAGTTGTTTATCTTGTACTTTTGCTAGAGCTTTGTGGATCCATTCAAGTAGAGATATCTATATTATCCTGTAACTCCTCCAGGGAAGGCACTCTTTACTAATACATTTATATTCTTGTTGCAACACTTCAGAATTAATGTTAAGATCTTTACTTTACATGGTTAATGTGAAAATATTATAGGACTAATCACCAGTAGCAACTTTTTTAATAAGCACATTTATTCTACACGGAGGTCTTGGTAAGGGTCTGCAATCAAAGCAGTATGCAAAACTATGCAACTTTTATCTTGGTACAATTAGTCCCACACAGCCTACAAACCTTTAAAGCCCCTCCTTAATTTCCTACCTAGTTACTAAATTTGAAAACCCAACCCACCTCAGAATTATTAGTTGCCAAATCTGTCTAAAATCAATAAATGCTATAGTAAATTTGTTTGTGTTGATAAAATAATTGTGCATGCTATTTATTTCTGCATGATGGCTGAGTGCCAAACCTTCAATCCATTCAAGGAAACATAATTATCTTTTTCCTTGCAGGTCTTATTGACTCCAACCCATTTGGCAATTGTCATGGAATATGCTGCTGGTGGCGAACTCTTTGCTAAGATATGCAGTGCTGGTCGATTTAGTGAAGATGAGGTTGTGAAGCTGTAGCTTATTTGTTTGATCATTTTCCTTCGATTTTATATGCTGATGATATTTAATGGGTGCATTCTTTTTCACGATAGGCAAGATTTTTCTTCCAGCAGCTAATATCTGGAGTCAGCTACTGTCATTCCATGGTATGTTGTGTCATGTCTCAGCTTTTGGTTTTATTTTAAAAAAGAACTGTTTGACTCATGTTTTATATTGCTTCATTTTAGGAAATTTGTCACAGGGATCTGAAACTGGAAAACACACTTTAGATGGAAGCCCTACGCCACGACTTAAAATTTGTGATTTTGGTTACTCCAAGGTTAATGTTTCTTTTGTGTTATAATTCTTCCTAATTCAATTTCTAAACATTCTTCAAATTAAAATATCTTTTTTTCTCCTTTTGTGTTTTATGATTTCAGTCTGCTTTGTTGCATTCGCAACCCAAATCAACTGTTGGAACCCCTGCATACATTGCTCCTGAAGTCCTATCAAGGAAGGAATATGATGGCAAGGTATTACTTTCAAGTATGTCAATAAATGTAGCTGAAAGGTCATCTTTAGCTTTTTATGTCATCATGAGACAAAACAAAGTAATAGATCACTTTGGTCTTTGCCATATTTCTTTTCTATGGATTATAAATTTCCGCTTCTGTTATTTAAGTGGAATGTGGATCTTTAAATTTTATTGGCTGAGCACTTTTGCTTAATTGAAAAATAAATAAGAATGCTGTTGAGTCATCAGACAGAATGAAGAAATATTGGCGAAGTATGAAGGTTATTACACAGCCTTGTACTGTCTTGAACTCTTTTGATCTGAGGTGAAAACTAATGCTAGATCCTTTTGAAGCAATATATCCTGCAATTTTAGAGACTTTTACTATTTGTTTAACAAGGATCATCTATGTATATGAAAAAGTCCAGATAAAAAAGTTCTTAACCATCAGTTTCACAATAGTGACCCCTGTTTATATAGTTTTTTTTTTGTTCAGACCATATTATTTGCTTTCTACAGAAGAGAGCTCCACTGACTAAGGTTTTAAAGTCACTAGTAGTACAGTATATGGCTGTTTTTGGTTCTTCCATCTCCTATCAAAGTGAAAACATACCATTTGGCTCTTCGTACTGCAATGATTTTATATTTCATTACACTATTTAAAAAATAATATATGTTGTCTAAGCTTGCTACTCCCAGAGTAGAATTAATGATGCAGTCAATAACTGACAAAACAGTGTGATTTAAGTGTAAAAATGCTTGTAGAATGAAGTCTAGCATCAAAAGGCCACAACATATTTGTTGAGCATGAATCAAAAATCTTGATTACTCTTAAAATTGATGTCCTAAGAGAAGAAAAAAAAATGATGTCCTCTTATCTTTGCTTGGTCATTTGATTTTCTACAGTCATTTGATTTTCTAAAGTTTTAGATTGCAGATGTTTGGTCATGTGGGGTGACACTATATGTGATGTTGGTGGGAGCATACCCTTTTGAAGATCCTGAAGATCCTAGAAACTTCCGCAAGACTATTGGGGTTAGTTTCTTCTTAACACTAGCTAGATGATTGGATGATAAACCTTCTTTCTTCTCTCCCTAAACATAATATCATCCGCAAACTCTGCCAGAGAATAATGAGCGTTCAGTATTCCATACCAGACTATGTACGAGTGTCTGCAGATTGCAGGCAGCTCCTTTCTCGCATTTTCGTTGCCAATCCAGAAAAGGTACTTCTGTCTGACATTTTTTAGGACCTCATCATTTTCTGACAATTTAAAAAGAATTGTCTAATGTTACTTTATGACCTTATCATTAATTGTTTTCTGGTAATTTTAAAAGAATTCTGAGGAAATTATAAGAATTATAAATGGCTATAAGTTTAAAAAGCAGAAACTTTGCTCTAATTGTCTTAGCATATATGAACGTATGCCTCCTATGCTTGCTTATATAACTGTCACTATAAGCTTATATGGTTGTTATAAATCAGTTTTGGCAATTTTCTTTCTTTCTTTTCTTCTTTTTTTGGTTAGCACAACTATTCGGCTACTGTTTTTGGTAGCATTTGTTGGATGGCTTCCTTTGTACCCCTTGGCATGTGGTTGGATGGCTTCCTTTGTACCCCTTGGCATGTGTGGTAATTTATAAAGGGAAAAGAAAAAAATTGAACAATTTGATATAAGATTTACCAGGAGGGCCATAAAAGTGCATGTGACTTTGGAATTACTTTCTGGTTATTTCAAATTGTAATTGAAATTACCTTTCGATGATTTTTCAAGACAACAGCCTACAGATGCATGTGACTTGGAATTCAAGAGGAAAAATTCAAAGATTTGGGTATTCTTATAGGTGACTGACACCACAAACTGTATCTGTGAAGGGCAGCTTGGAGCTGTTCTTTTCATGGGAAAATTTTGCTGAATGAAAAATTAGACTCAATTTAACATGAAGCAAGAAGTAGAAATCTATACCTTCTATACTGAAAATCATTAGTATACCCTCTATGATGAGAAAAAACAATTAATTCTTTATTTCCGGGAATATGAAAAGTGGGACTATTTCATCAGCAGGACTTATCCTATGGGGCCCCTGAACATCATGCATTATTTGCTAGATTGAGTTTTAGTTCTGAATAAAGACCTATATGAAACATTTCACAACAAACACAATAATGGAAGGAAAGGAAAATTCTACCTTCATGTATCTTGTAAACATTCTTTCAAATGCTTTTAAGGGGTAACAAAACACAACAGGAATTCATTGGATATGTGCATATTAATGCTTTTGTGAGCTGTTTAATGTATGCTAATGCTATTTGATCGTCTTTGAAGAGGATTAGCATACCAGAGATTAAGAAGCACCCTTGGTTTCTAAAGAATTTGCCAAAAGAGCTGGTTGCGCAATCAGAGCAAGATCAACCAAGTCAGGGCGTTGAAGAAATAATGCGCATCATACAAGAGGCAAAGACGCCGGGTGAAGGTGCCAAAGTTAGCGAACAACCTGTTGCTAGTACATCTGATGACTTGGAAGCTGATTTGGACTCTGAGATTGATGTCAGTGGTGATTTCTTGCCCTAAGAATGGAGCTTATGACTTCTGTGCCAACTTAGGTTTGTGTTCAATATCACTTGCTTCTACATGATTCAAGTCTTCGTGATGCATTGATATGGTGAAATGGTTCTTGCATTTACCATGCTTAAAGCATGTACATCAAATTTTTTGTATCCAAAAACATTTTGTGAAATTGCTATTTAGTTATCTATTACTTGTGGTCATAACATTTGGGGGTGGTTATGATTGAAACGAGGCCCACAGACATTGTAGAGATTAATGGACAAAAACAAAGATTATATTGACAATATGTTATTTTGAAGTTCACAAAGTTGAACAATGAAAGATAAATAATTATTTCATTCCAGCTGAAAATAAAATCATAAATCTAAGAGAAAAGTTAGTTGGGTTTAATAAGTGAGAGAGCATCAGAATTGGAAGGAAGGGCGGGAATTGCTCCTTTCTTAGTTGTACAAATTGCTCCACATGCATTTGCAATCTTAATGCCTCCTTGAGTTTCTCTTCATTCTGCTTCCAATCAATTTAAATAGTGTTAATACATACATAGTATATGGATACAATAACCTATTTAAGAAAATTTTCATGTAAAATAAGTTGGTGAAAAATGAAAGGAACATTAGTTAGCATGAATAGGTGGAATTTTATGAAAATCTCATAGACAAGAAAAGATTAAGTACCTCAAAAATTGAAGTATCTTTTGCCATGGAGACTAGAAGTGCGCCAACGAAAGAATCACCAGCACCGGTTGTATCAACTGTTTTTACTGAGAACCCATCAACCTTTCCTTTAAAATTCTGCACAAATTTTAACTATAACCGACTTTGGAAGTATAGTCCATTAACTAAACTCATGCATCATGCCACAAACAATTCAGTTATTGGGTGGTGCACTGAGGTACGTGCATGGTGCATGGAATTATCGCCTGTATTTATGCTATAACGACTTGGAAAAAAGGGAAAAAAATAAAATTAAAATTAAAAAAAGAAAAGATGAATATGCCTTAGTGAAGTATCTACAGCCTTTGTCTCCGTCAGTGACAATAAGCAACTTAAGACGATCATGCCATAGAGAAAGAACAGCCTCTTCCTTACTGGGATCTTCTTGAGTTAAAAATGCAACTTCATCATCACTCACCGAAAATTACGAGAATCAGCAACCAAAATTCAATTCAGTTTTCGTTAAGAGCAAAACATGGTTAACAATGGTTCCAAAAAGTTAATTACTTTGATGAAATCAGCTTCATTCCAAATACTTCTGATACCGTCTCGAGCAGCCTGTGGGGAAGGCCAAAGAGGTAATCTAACATTAGGATCGTAAGAAAGCAAAACGCCAGCTGATTTAGCTGCTTTCATGGCAGCAATGTGAGCTGATCTGGAAGGCTCAGATATTAGACTTATTGAGCCATAATGGAAAATTTGAGCCCGTTTGATAAGAGCCATGTTCAATTCTGAGTCCTTAAGAAGCATATCAGCACTTGGATTTCTATAAAACATAAACTTCCTTTCCCCATTCTTCTTTAGCGTCACAAAAGCCAATGCTGTTCTTGCATCCTTATCAAAGCACACTCCTTCACTGTTCACCCCATTCTCCTTCAATATATTCACCAGCATGTGCCCAAATTCATCATCTCCAACCTAAAATCATAAAATATTTGTCAAATTTTTAATTTTGATAAGCTCTTTACTGTTCACTAATTAATTTTGATATCTTTAAAGGCCTACTTGACTATTTTTAATTTTTTAAGGTGAAATTAATCCAATTGAAACATGAAATGTTTAATTGACCATTGTGACAAATTTAAGAACCCGACCGAGCAAATGGAAAATGTTAAAAGTCATAGCTGAGTTAATTAAAATGTAATGTAATTAATTACCTTTCCCACAAAAGCAGAATTACCACCAAGCTTGGATATGGCGCAAGCAACATTGGCAGGTGCACCGCCAGGGGCTTTGATAAAGGCACCAGACTCTGCCAAAGAAACTCCAGAAACATCTGGAACAAAATCAATAAGCATTTCTCCAAAAGAGACTATTAATGGGCTATGGTATGTTGCTGAAGCACTCATTCTCTCTTCGCTTTTTATTTTTTGATGTCCACTTGTGCTCATATCTCTCAATATATACAGCCGGAGAGTGCTGCTCTAAACGCATAAATATTATTATTATTATTATTATTATTATTATTATTATTATTATTATTATTATTATTATTATTATTATTATTATTATTATTATTAATGATTCATAAAATCCACAATGGATAAGATTTCTTAACTAACTCTGACTTAGTGTTTTCTTGGAATTCTAAATTATGGGATTCAATCAAATCACCAATTTCCTCTTTATCCATCTAGATCTTGCTTTGATTGGTATATCTGCAATCAAGCTACATAAATATAGGTGGCAAATATGCATGTTTTGGATTGAATTATAAATAGATTAAAAATTTATGAATCTTTGAATTAAATAAAAATTACGGTTCATATGGTTTGGGTCCGCGGATTGGATAAAATTTTGATAGGTTTAGGCATTGTTATTAAAATTGGTACATTCAGATTGGTTAAACCTAAAAAACTTTAAAATCGTGAATTAGAACGTATTTACTTTTTAAAAGTATGATATGATTTTTTAATTTTGTTTATTTCAATACTCACAAAGGTAAAAAATGATAATAATTTTCTTTTTCTCAAAATCAATTTTGTATCTTTTAAAAATTATCTCTTGTTCTTCATTTTTCATTATTATGCATATAAAATATTCTTTTATGTTAAATATTTAGTTGATCATAAATAAATATGATAACAATGGTGAAAATAAAATCAAAGTCCATTGATCGGAGTGGATAAGGATTTCATCTTTTTATAATATGTTCCGAATTCAATTCGCAAGTTCGGCACGTATACGAAAATTACGGCATTGAGGAGAATTGCCTCTAGCAATGTATCTCTGCTGTACCCAGTCCAGATTAATTAGATTAACCGGATTTGAATATTGGATGGACATAACCTTCTCAGAAAAGGGTGAAAATAAATTGTTAAAGTGAATCTATTAGTTTTATCATAATTTGAACTAAAATCTATAACTTATTATATTTAAATTATTTTTTAAATGTAATTCTTAACTTAATACATTTTTTTATATCAACTAGTATCTTGACAATTTTATTATAAAAATTGTAACATGAAATATATTAAAATTTATATTTTTTTTATTGATGTTATTTTTGACAATTTCAATTTTCGTGATACCAAGATTGAATATCTGTTTCGTAAACCTTTAAGTTTTCCCACTTTTTGTCTGGTATAATTCTAAAAGCCACGGGTCCAAGTAATGATAATTGTACACTGTTAATTGGCAAAAAAAAAAAAAAAAGAATCAATACATAAATGCCGTTAAAAAATATTTTATTTTTGCACCCGCTCGTTTAACAACTGACTTGAATACTGTATTTGAAATTCTCTCTTTTATAACCATCATTTTTTAAATTTTCTCTTTTAAAACTGCCCCATATTCAAAATTAAAAAGTCCAAATGTTATCCAAATTTCTTCTCTCAATTTCTTCATATTTTTTTTTTTATTTCAATCATTTTATTTTGTTTCTTTAATTTTGAAATCGTAGTTTCAAATACTCGACATTTTAGACTTTCTACAGTGATTTCTATACAAATCTAAGTTATTCTTTTTGCGATTTTAGATAGTCTTTTTTCCTGAGATTTTTGCAATTTTAGATGTTGTAATTACTGAGATTTGTGCGATTTCAGATCTTATAGTTTTTGAGATTTCCGTGATTTCACTTCTTTTTCTATTTTTTTTAATCTTTTTGCAATTATAGTGTATTTAATTATCTGAAAAAAGTATAAACGATCTAAGCAAACTGAATACAGTGTATTCATTCTCTGAACACACTGTATTCACTTTGAATAAAGTGAATATATTGTATTTAGTTTTGAACAAAGTGAATACATTGTATTTTATTTTTTTAATACACTATATTCATTTTTGAGTAAAGTGAATGCACCTTATTCAGTTTTTTGAATGCAGTGGATTCGGTTTTAGCAAAGTAAATGCATCGTATCAATTTTCTGTATAAAATGTATTCAATTTTAAGCAAAGTGAACATACCTTATTTAGTTTTATGAATACATTGTATTTAGTTTTTGTGCAAAGAGAATACAGTGTATTCTATTTTTTTTTGAATACACAGTGTTCAATTTTATAAAAAGTGAATGCACTGTATTTAATTTTTTTATATGTTGTACACACTTTGTTTAATAGTATTCTGAATCATTTATTATTCATATGCAAACATCGATTCTATTTGATTAGAAACAACCAATAGACAAGGAAAGTGAAATGTAAATCAAGATTTTGAAGTGAAAGGAATCTTAATACCACCAACTTGCAACTTTCAGCAACTATAGGAAATAATATCAAAACAGATAAAGATTAATTTAGAAGAGAATATGCTTGACATAAAGTATAAAGTTAAAGATGGATATCAACCACTGAAAGTTGACAATGATATGTCCCTCCTCTTTTACATTGAATTGAAGTTGAAAAAAATAGATTTTACAATATATCCTCTACGCATTACAGTGGCTGACAATACAATTTAGTTTTTTAGCTCCACATAATGCGAATACAGTGTATTTCATTTCCTGAATATGGTGTATTCTATTTCTTAAATACAATGTATTTTGTTTTTTGAATACAATGTATTTCGTTTCCTAAATATAGTTTATCCGATTTCCTAAATACACTGTATTTTTTTTGAATATAGTGTATTCACTTTTCTAAATACAATATAGTCCCTTTTCTGAATACATAGTTTCCTGAATACATTGTATTCACTTTTCTAAATAAAGTGTATTTTATTTTCTGAATACATGTTATTTTGTTTCATGAATATAATATATTTATTTTTTGAAAACACTATATTCTATTTTCTAAATACAGTGTATTCAATTTCTAAAATAATCATTTTCTGAATACAATGTATTTGGTTTTCTAAATACACTATATTATGTTTTCTGAATAAATTGTATTATATTTCCTGAGTACAATGTATTCACTTTTTTGAATACAATGTATTCAATTATATAATTATATTGCTATAAAATCTCTAATTTTAGATATTTTTATTTTATTTTAGGTGATTGCTTAAACAAAATGACAAATGAAATATCAGTAATTCAAAAAATAAGATGGAGCATCCAATACTTTAATTAATTAACATTCACAATCGGTGATACTAATACAAACATGACAAAATGTTTGGGTCAGTTAGCAAAAATACAATTCATCAAATACAATGCAATGAAAAAAGTGAAATTGGAATCATAAGCAATGAAATGCGACCTTATATTAGAAGGGGATAAACTTACTAAGATAAAAAAAAACTCTCAGAAAATCAATTAATATTTTTGCAGTTAAGAATAATTTTCAATTTAAGGTATGGAAATAATGTTCTAAAAGATATTTCATTAGCTGCGAAAATGATAGTTGTTTGTAAAACCCTATACCTGAACATTGGATCGAGTACTGGTATGCCATATATGCTGGCATTATTACTTATATTATTCATTAATTACCTTATGAAGTTGGATATATTTTTATTTTAATTCTTTTTTTATAATACTTTACATACATAGATTATATAATTACTTGCAAAAATGCTATTCATTTGGTAAAAAATCTAACAACATAACATCTACACTTATTCCTAACTCTCTTGCAAATCTCAAATATAATTAGAGACATTTAATAATCAACCACAATCATAACCACCAACACTTCTTCATCAACATGATTACTATATATATATATATATATATATATATATATATATATATATATATATTATCATACATTCATGTGTTTCCATCAAAACCTCATCCATAAGTCTTTACTAAAATCTTTATTAATATATTTGGTAAAAACCTCATCCATTAATTACCTTATGAAGTTGGATATATTTTTATTTTAATCCTTTTTTATAATACTTTACATACATAGATTATATAATTACTTGCAAAAATTCTATTCATTTGGTAAAAAATCTAACAACATAACATCTACACTTATTCCTAACTCTTTTGCAAATCTCAAATATAATTAGAGACATTTAATAATCAACCACAATCATAACCACCAACACTTCTTCATCAACATGATTACTATATATATATATATTATCATACATTCATGTGTTTCCATCAAAACCTCATCCATAAGTCTTTACTACAATCTTTATTAATACACACTAATAAATTCCATGCATTTATCCAATATGTGTACATATAAATAGATACATGCCCATTTTCTTGTTACACAAAATTCATTTCTACGCTGTACATTCCATAAAATAAATCTTCTTACTTCACCCTCTTGCCTCTTTCTCCTTGCTTTTTCTATCCCTTATATGCAGAAAATAACTGCATGCTAAGCAAGTAAAATTCCTTAATGGTGATATCCACCTAATATATTTCAACTATTCATACAAGTAAAAAATTAAATTTCACCTAAAATCTTTTTCTTAATTTACATTATCTTTAGTAAATTTAATAATTTGTTCTCATTTTCGTTATTTCCTCCAATTTATTATTACATTTTGCTAGTTTTACATTTTTGCCCATAACTTACGATTTTATCCTTATATACATAATTTTCCCACATAATACCAATTTTAGCCTTAATATGACTTTATTTCCAATGAGATTACATCTTTACCACTATGGTTTTAACTCACCAAAATTATTGTTTTATCAATAAATGCTCATTTATGCTAAAATTACCATTTTACCCTTAATTACCAAGTTATGCT
Organism: Excoecaria agallocha; assembly: GCA_037975025.1. Lineage (NCBI taxonomy): Eukaryota > Viridiplantae > Streptophyta > Magnoliopsida > Malpighiales > Euphorbiaceae > Excoecaria > Excoecaria agallocha. The sequence continues at coordinate 127,147 of JBBPFJ010000302.1, forward strand.
CATTTTTATTTTTTTACGAGTTAACACAATTTGTATGTTTTATTTCTATTTAGTCCTTAAAATTAGAACTTTGAACCAATTGCCATTTAGTCCTCAATCTTTAACAATTTTAGGATATAATTGCAAGTTGACTCCTTACCTTTTAATAATTCATAAAAGTTAACAAATTATCCTTAAGATATCTATAGATACCGGGTCCTGAGGCATCCCAAATTAGAGTTACCCGATGAACAAGAATTATTCGTAATTTACATGGAAAGCATAAACTTCGAGTTCCACCCATGATTTTCATAAATTTTTAAACTATTTTGTGGATTTTAAATTTGCTTTCCTACAAGATTAAAAATGGGATTTAAACTTTAAAAACTGGCCTTTTTTAAGATAGACAACTATCTTGGCCTTCCCTTTTTTTTTATCTTAGTTATCCTTAGCCTATCTGTGGCTTGGTGATAGATACCTCTCGACCATTAAGTCATGACCACAGGTCATTAAGTCAGATAGAAGGACAATTTTAAGATTTTAATAATTCTTTTCCAGTACTGATCATCCATCATTGATAGATGCCCATCTTGGGGGTTATTATAATAGTTTTGGATGTTTTCCAGTAGCTAAAAAATTTGATAGAATCTGTTTTAAAGGATTAGATTTTGGACAAAATTTTAGGGATTTATTAGCAGATTTCAAGGAGATAGAGTTGGAAACAATGAAAAACTCCTTTTCATTTTAAAGGTTAAAACCCTAGGGTTTTTGGGGGAGATCAATATGAATTTTTGCATAGAGGCAGCTACTTTTTGAGAGAGAAAATCTAATTTATACTCTTGAGAACAGAGGCTTCCTTGTAATATTTTACTTTACTCGCTAATACATTTTTATTGTTTATGATTGTGAAAATCAAAAGGAGGAATCGGAGCACATTCTTTCCAGTGTTACAAAAGTCTACTAAGGGTAATATTTTAGGTTCAACCTTTTTCTTTTCATTATGGCATGAAAATATCTATTTACGATTTGATTCTCTTTTATTTAACATGTCAATGCTATGGCCATGTGATTTAGTGTTTTTAGTTCATTTAAATGCTTCTGTAATTTTTTTATAATGCCATGTTTAATGGGAAGAGTAATAAAATTATGTTAGAATGACATGTTTTTAGGATTTTCCACCATGAATGCATGATATTGTTTTATAATAAAATTTTAATTTTTTTATGTTAATTTATTGTTTTTTGCATAAATTAAATTAATTTTAGTCCTTAGGATTAATTCTAGCATGATTAAGAGGTAGAATATGCATGTTTAGGTAAAAATTTGAATTTATCTTCTCTTTATATGCATACTGCTCTTTACCCTATATTTTGGGTGTGAGCTATGGTAAGAAAGCCTAGTAGATGCCCGTCAGTCACATTGAGAGATCGGATGCCTTCATGCTTTGTTTCATCCCATCTCTCACATTGAAATGGTAGTCCCTTACTTTTTTAGGCCATCTGTGGGCTCTATTTGACCCTTTCATGGTGTTTTTGTGTTTTATCTTTTATTCTAAGTTGATTTGCATGCTTATTTGTATTTTTTAATGTTAATTTTAGATTTTTTCATGTTTGTGTTTCTATTCTGAATGTTTAATTTTAGTTCTAAAATGTATATTCATTTTATTTTATATCAATATTTATCTTTACTTATCACATACTGATTATTTTCTCCTTTGTTTTTTTTGAGCAATTAATCTAATTTGCATGGGATATTTTTAGAGAGTTTAAGGTTGGATGCTTTTGGAAGATGTGCCTTTCAATGGATTTATTTTTGTACCTTATTTATTATTATTTATTGCTTATTTGTTTCATTTGGGATTTGTAACAGTTAGTAATAAATGATTTTTCTTGCACATTAACTTAAAATTCACCTAATCAATTTTACTAATTCATTGGAACTTTCATAATAAAATGGACCAATGTCCTATTTCTTTCTCCCAAAATTAACCAATAAAAGAAGAGTTCTTATTTTCATCAAAACTGGGATCACTAATCCCATATTTTCTAAAATCGCCAAAGACTCTTCACCTTTTTGAAAGATATGTATGAGGGAACTAATGCTCCATAATCTAAATAAATATCCCATTTTATGTATGGTTATTCTTTCTTTTTAAACAAATTTTGTTTATGTAATTTTTATTCCTTTATTTACTTTACCACTTTCTTTATGTGCTTGATGTTTGTAATTTTTTGTTTATTTATTTTGTAAATCGTCTGAAAAGGGAGATAGAGAGCCTTAAAAATTCATTTATAAAAATAACTAACCGAGGTATAAGTAAAAGTGATGTTTTGAGTCATCTCTGGTTTGGAAAGCATGAGGTTAGAATTGCTTTCCCAATGTACTGTTGGGTGATGAACCTTTTGAGCCTATATAGATGCCTTTATAGGCTGACCACTAACAATAGAATTGGAGTACCCTGAGGTGCTATTTTATGCCTTTTTAAGGCTCAAAACTTAGTGAATTAAGTCGAATCCCTTTCTATTATGAGGTGGCCAATCTTTACAAACTTTATAAACCTTCATTCAGTTTTGGACCCTAAAAGTGGGCCTTCGAAAACAAGTCAAATTCTACCATAAGGCATTAAGGGGGTTCGGCATATGTCACAGTGGTGACTCCATTAGGGACTAAGAGACTTTGCTTCTAAAGTGCCTTGGTTAAAGTTACTATAATTAAATTTTTAAGTTTAAATTTCTATCTCTCCTCGAAATTGCATTTTTTCATTCATGTTAAGGCCTTGAAACTATGTTAGGCATCCCCTACTAGTATTGGTGTATTCCTAAAGCACACCCTATATTCACTTAATATAGGGATGTGTCAAAGAGCACTACCAGCCCAAGCCTTATACCATTTGGTATATTAAATGGTGACCCATTGGTCATTATACTTATGATGAGCTAGACCTATTGGTAGGAACCATGCTTAGGTAGCTATAAAATTTCACCACTCGACTACAAATCCATGTAATGACAATAGCTGCTTTCCCTAGGTAGTATGGAACTTAATCCTTTGCTTGCTACATAGGCCGTTATATATTAAACAAATTCAATTAAACTAGGTGGTCACTCATCAGAGGCTGCCATACCCTGGTGGGCTCATCTCAATCTAGTTGAATTGTTTAAATACATAATGGGTAAATCCCATACGACTGCGCTTTAAATAATAGAGGTTATACTGTTAATTTTTTTTATCGTGCACCATACATGTCTATCCAATTTCTCATTGATCCATGGGTTAATCCCACTTAGGAAAGAGATTGCACAATCTTTTATATGGAAGTAATAAGGTTGGAAGGCTATTGTCATGCATTTGTGTGGTTGTGGTTGTTATCTAACATACTTATGTATCATGCATCACATGTATATCATTCACATGAACCATCCTCATGGATCATCCCGATGTCTTGACTCTTACAGCTATTATAGATTTATTGAGGTGGTTTCGAGGTCCTGATGATCATTTCATCCAAGAATCTATGACCAAGTAAGTAAGAATAGAGTCAGAATCGGGTTCTAGGTTAGGTTTAAAGTTTGGTTTAAATTACATTTTTAGGGAAAGTCTAGATTCCTTATTAGAATTAAAGATGTTCGATGTACCATAACAAAGTGCTATAATTACCTTTGACAAGTTGGATGGGAGACTACCAAAATTTAAGGAAAGGTTGCATGTTATGATTGGTGGGTTGGCTATTTCTTTGATGCCACCTCCTAGAACTTAACCTGCAATACCTGGCCAGGGCCAAGCAGAGCTGAATATTATAGGGGACACTCCCTTAACAGCTGGTGCAGCATCTTGAGTCCTACTAATGACGCAAATAAGAGATATAATACACACTTCTGGAGAGCATTTTATAGAGAAGAAAGAGGATAAACCTATGATTATAGTGAAGAATAAGGGTCCCAGTGTAGAGGATGCAACATTAAAGAAAATGAAAGAGAAAATTGAGGTGATGGCACACCTTTTATCAGTTGGTAGGGGAATTAACTTGAAGGATAAAGATTTGGATTGGGAGGAGTTATTGCCCTAAAGGTTTAAAGTGCTTAACCTGCATAAGTTTAATGGAAAGTCAAACCCTTCAGCACATGTAAAGCTATACAAACTTGTAATGAAGAGGACTACGATTATAAAAAAAGTAAAAGATAGAGTATTTTTCCTTAGCTTAATGGGGTTGACTATAGATTGGTATCACGATTTAAATCGATGAACCAAGGACAATTAAGATCTTTTCATAGAAGAGTTTATGAAGTAGTATGATTGCACTACAAGGATGGAGGTGACGTTAAAGGATTTGGAGTTGCCACAATAAAAGCATGTTGAGTCTTTCAATGAGTAGCTGACTCGGTGGAGAAATCGAGCGATGAAAATGAAGAGAAAGATTGATATTACTAATCAAATCAAACTTTTTAAAAGGAATGTGAACCTGTAATTGAGAGATGGGTTAAAGATAAAGGGAAATAAGGATTGGAATTCTCTAAAAGACATTGCCATAAAAGCAAAAGGAGAATATTTGGCAAAGAAGGCCAACTGTTAAAATTATAGAAGAAGTTTTGGTGGTTCTAATGCAAACAAGTTAGTTGGGAGTAGCAATAGGAATAGGATTGGAATAACAGTAAAGGTGTTTGCCATGAAAGCTAATTAAAGATACTACTCAAACTTAGGAAAATCATTATCTTGGATGTTGGATAGGTTGATGAAGAAGGGTAAGGTGTAGCCATTGCTGCCCAAACTTGCTAAGAACCAAGGAATGTCAAACTATAGGAAGGACTAATATTGTGCTTTACATTAACACATGGGGCATTTGACAGACTATTTTAGGACCTTCAGAAATAAAATTTAGGATTTGATCAATAATAAGTAGATTTCAGATCTTTAGAAGAGAGGAAAGAAAAAGAAGGGTAGCTACAATGCTGTGTCTCCCTTTATTTTTATGATTGGGTTAATTTTTTGGGTCAAGTTTACCCAAATTGTACGTAATTAGAGATCTTTATAGGAATGAGTATGTGGCTGCTTATTTTAGAAGTAAATACAATAGAGCAAGTTAAAGATAAGTCATTGAATATGATTTACTATTGAGATTCAACTAGTGAGAGTGAGGAGGAAGTAATAAAGTAGATTGATTTATGGAATACAGATAGTGAAAGTGAGGAAAAGGAGAAGAATGATACGAAGGTAAGGGTAGTCACTAGGAACGGGAGAGTGATACCCGAGGCTAGGAAGTAGCAGGCTTCTAAGATTATACTTGCAAAAAAAGACCTAAAGAAAGTCAAATAGTGAAGCAACTGAAGAAACTTAAGCCTAAATCTCTATTTAAGATATACTCAGACAATCATCATCATATAGGCAGAAGTTGGTTGAGACCATATGTAAGTCAATAGTAGCTACCACCATTTCCCCATATGAGTTGCTAAATTTGTTGAAAAAAGAAACCAACGAGGATGTAGTGTATACAAATCCAGATTTACTAGCTGAGGGTAGGACTTATAATCGCCCCCCATTTATGAAGGCCTAAGTTAATAGCAAGCACACTACTTGCATGGATGAAGAATCTTTAATTAAATTTTATTCTTTGGTATCCATCCCATATTTTGGATTGAATGAGTAAATATTAGGTAAGTCTAACCTGACTATATCTACCTATGATTATTCTATAAGACAAACTGCGGCGAATTTTAAAGCAATTGTGAAAATAGGGCCGATAGAGACTGAGGCTGAGTTTGTAGCATTACCAATTCCAACAAAATTTTTAGTACTGTTAGGGAGGCTTTAGTTCCAAAAATTGGAAGGTATGCCCTTAACCCTGCACCAAACGGTTAAGATCCCTTATGAGGGCCAAGTAGTCACTATCAAAGTAGCTGGGGATAACTAAGTGTCGGTATTGGGAATATCCAACCAGCCCTTTAATGGGTTTCATGTAGTAGTAATTTGTGATGATGATGAAGGTAGTTCAGTTGATAGTCCTTAAGTTATTAATATGCTAAAAAGGATGCACTCTTTACCAGGTGATAGATTAGGGAAAGAGTCTTAAAGACCATAAGCTGCAGCCACTATAAATGGATAGAAGGATATAAGAGGTTTAGGTTACACCATATTTGAAAGCAAGGGTAAGGCCAAGGAGTTAGCTAAGATTCTTCATATTTTAAAGAGCTTTTTGCACATTTGTAGTATGCAATTATTATGGAGAAGATGAGCAACAGTTTATGGGAGATAAGATAATGCCTAGTTTTGAAGTATTTAATGATGTTTTTGATTATAATAATGGGATAATCAAGCCAATAAAGGGCTTTTGGGATAAGGAGATTTTGATTCACCATTTTTCATAGGACTATAAAGTTCCAGAGGAGGTTATCACTTCTGATTTGCTAGCCACCTAAGTTAAAGGGAAAAAAAGTGGGAATTGAAGCATTAGAGCTTAAGCTAGAAAAGGAAACTCTGAAAGAATCTAGAGAAACATTTACAACAACATTGGCACAGATAAAAGAAGAAGATGCTTCTATTAATATTGTTTATGATCTAGAACTTTTTGACAATGATGATATTTCTAGCTTTGATTAGATTAATAAGATAAACAATTTTGCTTACTTGTGTTATGTTCCTTCTAATTTTACTATGCATGATCATAAGTATGAATCATTTATGTTTGACATTAATTCAACTAATACTTATTCATTTAATCTCGGTACTAAAGAAAACCCTAAAGAAATCCTGATAGCATTAGGTATAACTCCAGAAAAGATAGAAACATTTGAGAGATTTTTAAGAAAAATATGAACAAGGATTCATTTGGACCTATAATGATATATCGAGAATTGATTGGCAAAGCATTGAGCATGCTATTCCTAAGCACCTAGGTTATAAACCAGTTAACCAAAAGCTTAAGAGACTTAAACTAAAATGGCTTGAGAAGGTTAAAGAAGAAGTGAGGAAGCAAATAGAGGCTAAGTTCCTAGTGGAGGTTTAATATGCAACCAAGTTAGCTAATGTCAACCCTGTGGCCAAAAAGGATAGAAGGGTTTGAGTGTGTGTCAACTATTGAGATCTTAATAAAGCTTATCCTAAGGATGATTTCCCCTTGCCTCATATAAATATGCTAGTTGATAGCACTGTTGCAGGTAGTATGTACAATTTTGTGGATGAGTATGCCAGGTACAATTAGATTCTTAACAAAATTATGGATAGGATGTAGGTGCCACCTACAAAAGGATGGCTACTAAGATTTTAGATGACTTGATCCATAAAAAAATTAAAGGTATATATGGATGATATGATGATCAAGTTGGTAAATCAAGCAGGCCATTTTAAGGCTTTAGAGAAGTTCTTCAAAGAATAGACAAGTATAACCTCTACTTGAACCCTAAAAAGTGCACATTTGTGGTTACCTTGGGAAAGTTACTCGGATATGTAGTAAGTCAGAGAGGGATAAAAGTGGATTTAGATAAGGTGAGAGCCATTAGGGATATACTTATGCCATAGAAAGGAAAAGGACATTAGAGGGTTTTTAGGTAAACTTCAGTACATTAGTAGGTTCAAAGCCAAACTTACTTCTATCTGCGAGCTTATCTTTCAGCTCTTTTAAAAGAATCAGCTAGTGGTATGGAATGATGATTATCAAAAGGCATTTGATACAATTAAAGAATATCTTTTACATCCTTTAGTGCTACGACCACTGTAGTAAAGAAATCCTCTGATCCTATACTTAGCAATAGATTAGAATTCAATAGGTGCCATGATGGCTCAAGAGGATGAGTTCAGGATTCAATACATTGTCTACTACCTTAGCAAGAAGTTTTTACCTTATAAACGTAAGTATGTAGAGTTTGAAAAGATCTACTTAGCAGTGATTTGGGAGCTGAAGAAGTTTAGGCATTACTTTCACTCTTGTAAGGTACAAGCAGTAGCAAAATAAAATCTCCTCAAGTACCTTCAGGAGGTATCTTCTCTCTTAGGAAAGATGGGTAGGTGGTTAGTGTTACCTTAGGAGTTTGATATAGAATACATCACTAAGAAAACCATTAAAGGGTGAGCTAGTATGGAGTTTTTAGCTGAGCACCCACTTGAAGGGGATGAAATTGTATATGGGCGGCAGATGTACTTTGATGGAGTAGTGAATAGTAAAGGAGTTGGAGTAGGAGTGATCTTAGTGATCCTAGAAGGCGAGAAGTTACCTTTAGCCAAAAAATTAAGGTATAAGGCTACCAATAATGAAGCCGAGTATGAAGCATGAATTTACGAGTTGAAAGCCTTATTAGTAGTAGGGGAAAAGATAGCAGAAGTCTTTAAAGACTTATCTCTAGTAGTTCACCAAGTACAAAGGGAATGGTCTGTTAAGGAAGAGAGGTTATTGCTATACATGAAATGTCTAAAAGCATTGAGTAACTAGTTTGAAGTTTACACTTTTAGGTATGTGCCTAGGGATGAAAATTAGTTGGTTGACGCTTTAGCTACATTGGTTTCTATATGGAATAACCCGAAAGCGGTAAGAATGAAGCTAGTGTTGATCACTAATTCGAAAAAGTCATACTTTGAGATGGAATAAGTAATAGATGTTGAGATTGATGACGGGAAGCCTTGGTACCACAACATTTAAAATTACTTAGAAAAGTCTGTATTCGTAGACGAGGTCACTAAAAAGGATCAAAGAATGATCCACAAGTGTGGATGGGGTGCTTTATAAGAGAGAGCCTAATGGGATCTAGTTAAAATGTTTGAATGAGGAAAAAGCTTTAAAAGTTATTGAAGATGTATATATCGGTGTCTGTGGAACTTACATGAATGGGTTAGCTTTAGCAAAGAAGATAATGTGTTAAGGTTTTTTCTAAATTACAATTGTAAGGCATGCTGGAGCCTGCTCGATTTTGATTAAGCTTTCGGAGGCTTGCTTTTAGGATCTAAGATTGGATGAGGCTTCAAAACTCATAAATTGGCTATTTCACATTATAAAAGTGTTTAGATCCAATTTTATTATTAATGGTCAATCTATGAAGGCATCTAAGTGGGTTCAAGAGGTAGGTATCATGGAGTCGCCACCAAGCAAAATGTTGGGAAAGTGAATCTAACCTTTGATGCCTAAATAGAGATTGATATTTAGGAAATCACTTTTACTTGTATCTTGGTTAGATGTTGCTTATAATTAGGTTTTTATCATTAGTCCACTACTTTCCTTATCGCATGGTGCATTGGGATAAATAAAAGAAACAAATCAAACATCTTAGAAAGCAGTAAATAAAACCAATGAATAAATAAATGAAATCATCCTACTTAAATTATTACAAAGGTAAATCTTCCAAAAAGAAAAAGAAATAACATACATAAATTAGGGAATTTATTTGATTTAGGAACATTAGTTTCCTTATGCAAATTTACAAAAGAAATTTTTTCATTTTGTGGTTTTTTAGGATAAAAGTGGACATTGGTCCATTTTATTTAAAAAGGTCCAATTAATTAAGTAGAAAAAATTTTAAGTGCATTTTTCAATTAACATACAAAAAACCATTTATTACTACCTATTACATCCCCAAAAAAGTTGAATACATCCAAAAATAATAAACAAACTACAAAAAAAAGAGAAATAAACTAAATAAATGAAGCATAACAAAGAAGGCATAAAGTAAATGCAATAAAAATAAGAAAACAAAGGGGAAAAGAAGCAAAATCATCCAAAAGCTATCCCTTAAGGTAATTTAACCTCTAAAAGAACTCTTCAATGCATGATAAAACAATTACTCAAAGAAACACACAAAACAAGACAATTAGCATAACAAAATAATAATAAGCCAAATAACAAAATTAAGACAACATAAAACATATTCTTGAATAAAATATTAAATGAACATAATGTAAATTTTGCAAGAATGGAAGCAAAAATGACATCAATATATGACTAAACATGCAAAATAACACGTAAAATAAACCTAAAAGATCACATAAAGGCCATAAATAGCCAAAATGAAAACAAATGGCTAAGAAAACAAAAAGGGATCAGATGGAAGGAAGGCACCGAGACATCCAGTTGGTCGTTGTGATCGAAGACCGTCTATTGGGCCTTTTTCTCATCTATCATTCGAAACACTGACAGTAAACTACAATTTCAGGCAAAAGAAGAAATAAATTACTATATCCTAATCATGTATATCCTAATCATGCATATCCTAATCCTAAAACATGACAGAAACCAAACACAATGCTAAGATATTGCCTAAATCATGTTATAATAAGAAGAAAACATGTAAATACAGAAATTAAACTAATATATCCTTCACTTATTAATATGAAAATACAAGCCCTTAGCAAGCCATTCTAACATGTTAAACATATTTGAATCATCATGGCAATCATGGCATTATAAAAACCATAAAAAAGAATTAAATAATACAAAATCATAAATCATGGCATCTTAAAATAATAAATAAATCTAATCTAATATATGATTATGATGTGATCTAAGAAAGAGAGAGAGAGAGAGAGAGAGGCTAAAGTCCAAAATATTACCCTAAAAAATCTTGATTCTATAACTCTAGAAAGTATAATTAGAGCCTTGATCCTTAACTCTCATGTTTGATGGAACAAGCATGAGTTTTTGGTGCAAAAGAATATTGCTTAGAGCTTTAACTTCTAAGAGCAAATAATCATATTTTTCTCTGTCAAAAGTCTGCTGTTTTCTTTCAAGTCAGTATCCCCACTTGAAAAATCCCCAAATTTGGTTTAAATACCTAGGAAAGATTTTGAGGTGAACTCTAACTCTAACCCCTTTAAATTTCGAAGTTGAAATCCCTCAAAGATGTTCAAGATCTGATCTTTTAAATCTGATCCTTATCCTTGTTTTTAAATGCTGGAAAATGTGGAAAAATCTAAAAAATCCCCACAGATGGGCATTTGTCATTGACAGATGACCGTCACTCAAACATGTTTTTTAAAATTCATAAAAATGCCCTTGCATCTGATCTGGACATTTGTGGCCATGATAATTGTTAAGTACATATATACAGTGACCATTGAAACTGTACTATGATATATTACCTAAAAATGTCATAACATTAATATTTTTTCCTCTTTTAGAATGTATAATATAATAGTAAAGTCCCCAAGTTGGAAATATGAGTGGTTTCCCTTATTGTGTAATGCTATTATGGGCTGCTGTAGGTTATGGTGTTTACACTTGCCTCTAATTTTGGGAACTTGTGCATTAGTGCCTAAGTGAGCCAAAATTTAGAGTGAAAGGATAAAAGATGCATACCTAATGCAGTAAATCTCCAGTTATAAAAAGAAATATACCATTTGATGCAGTGAATTCTGGTTGTATAAGACACGTATCATTTAAGGCAGTGAATATCTGGTCATCTAGTTATCATCAGTTTGTTAATGTGTTAGCCTTTGGTTAGGTAGTTACCATCAGCTTGTAGATGTGTTAACCCTTGGTTGGTTCGGGTAGTTACCATCAACATGTTAATGTGTTATCTCTTAGTTGGTTTGGGTAGTTACTGTCAGCTTGTAAACATTTTAACCCTCGGTAGATTTTCTGATGAGCGCTAGCTTGTTAGTATGGAAAATTAAGACAAGTTGTTAGTATCTGATTAGCACTAGCTTGTCGGCATGAAAAATTAGAAGAAAACTATTGATTGGTTGATGCCATTTGTCAGCATGTCTAACCCTGATGTTATACGGTAGTCACCATTTATTGACATGACTAACATTATTATGATGGTTGACACCATCTTTCAGCTTGTCTAACCTCCTTTTGAGTTAATATCCATGTTGGAATATTCCTGGCACAATAACGTGGCACCATAAGGTACATTGTCCTTGCTAAAAAACTCATAGCATAATAACATGGCACCGTAAGGTACATTAACCTTCATGTCATCTATGTTGAGTTTGTAGTGAGTGTACTTTATAACTTGCTTTCTGGTCACTCATGTTGAGTTCACAGTGAGTGTACTTTATTCACTATATCATCCATAAACTTTCTTTGGAGAATCTACAACATAACTCTTTCCTTCATCATTGGAAATTAAAACAACCTTTTGGAACATAACTCTTTCAGTGTGCTTTATTTCAATGATTCTGTTATCCAAAAGAGATTAGAAGGAATATGATTCCCCTTTAAATGACTTTAGCTTATATAAATGCTCAACAAGCAAAAAGAGACATAATATCCTTCCAGATTAAGAAAATATCTACACTTATCTTAGCTATGCATTCCTTTTGATTTCAACCTATTCAGGAAACTTCTTATGGCATCGTATACATCTTAGAGTAGTAACAAAGGAATAAGAGTCATCATAGACACCTAGCCATTCCCCATTCATAAATACTTTATCCTTCTAATCCAATTTAGTACGGGTATCATAAATAAGTTTCTCCATTCCATAAGAAAGCAATATGTCTACTATAGTTTCTGATACTTCTTAATGATCGTGTCTCGAATATGAGGAAAACCATAATCATTAAGGCTATCTATATGATAATTGTTCATGAAGTGTGGAATATGCGCCTTTTAAAAGGGCATTGGTACCTATGAAAAGGTTTAGCATTACTCAATTGTTCACTTTGTTTAAGTGATTGAATTTGAAAAACTTATTATCTTTTGGCCGATCTTGGTCAATAATAGTCAATTGTGGTTAATTTATTTATTTTTTGTTATTTGTCTATAATTTTTTTTTATCTTTTATTCACTTTATCATTTTTGGTCATTCTTAGCCATTTTCAATTTTTCCATTTTTATCGCCCTTGTTGGTATTATTATTTTCCTTAGTCTTGAATTAAATAACATAAGATTAAATGCAAGAATAATTAAGGGAAAAATGAAATATAAATATTTGCGACCTTAGCAAATGCACTGAATCAACAATATAATAAAGTATATTTAAGAACCCAAAGAATATTGTACCCTAGGGATTGGCATTACAGAATATTACTTGATTGATTGCAAATAAGTATTAAAGAATTTCAAGGTGTATATTGGTGTGAGTTAAATCTAACAATGTTTAACAATTAAAATAAAAGTGAGCTAACAAAAAAGTATAAAGCTGTGCATAAAAATAATGACTAAGAATGCTACTTATAAATCAAATCCTCCCTATACCTAATGTAAGATTCATTTTAACATAAAATTTATATATTTCAGATGTGAATGACCCAACTAAACCCAAGTTTCCCATTCTGGAGCCAACTACTCTAACTACCAAATTTCCCATTTCTGAGCCAATTCGATAGTGAGCTAAAGCATGGGTCTAATAAATCCTAGATGTGTATTAGTTTTCCATTCTAAAGCCAACCAACCCAATACCCATTCATTTTTCTCCCTATTTTTGGATCTACAACATATTAACTCTAGATATAACAACCCCTATTCTAGAATTTCCATCAAATATACAACAAATGTATGTAAAAATAGAGCATACATGATATCTATTTCAAACAAACATAAATCCATTAACTTGAACTAGATTAACAATATAAATACTTGAATAACATCAATATCAAGACATCTGTAAATATATCGCATCAAATGAGCTCATTATCTTACATGGACATGGGGATTCAAAGATCCCTAAACAATTAGAAGACTACTCACTATACATAGTATAAAAAGCAAAGATAAAGGAAAGGAAGAACAAACTCTTAAATCCATTTTTTAAAGATATATCTGAAGTTGGAGCAGCTTATTCTCTTTAATCCAATTTGAATTTGATTGAAAACTAAAACTATAAGTGCTATAACCTAAGCTAAATCTGAAGTACTTTTGTATTGTAAGTGTAAAACCTTAATAAAAATGAAGTTTTTACAAGTAAAAGCAAGGTATAAAACCCTAAAGATCTGCAGAAAAGGTTAAAACTATATACTAGAGCTAAAAAACTATTGAAAGAACTTAAAAATGCGTCCTTAAACCAAAAAAAATGCAGCTTTTATAGTGTTTACAAAGGCACATATAGGGACACTTTGGTCTCATTCGTGTGTAATTGGTTAAAATAATACTGTAGTACTAGTACATGATAGAGACACTTTGGTCTTAGTCATGTATACCTTTTTGGATTGAACTGCTTCGAATTTTCCTTGGCACACGGTGGAGACCCTTTGGTCTTTACCGTGTACTTTAATGAAACGGTGCAGATTGGTGATTATGTACAAGTCAAAATTTTGCACAAAAGTCAAAATTTCACCATTTAGCACACTAATAAATCTCAATATTATCCTATTTGGCATAAAATAGGAATTTAACATACAAAACATGAAAAACATATAAAATGAGATATAAACACAGACAAAAATATATTGAAAATAAACACTAAATTAGAGTTATCAATAAACATAAATGCAAATCATCAGTTTTGTGACATACAACAAAACGCCAAAAGTTTTCCAACTCCTTAAATAAAAAATACAACTATTGATGTGGGTCAGGTGCTTTACGATATATCAGCCTGAATGGTAGTTGAAAAGGTGATGGACACGATGGTCATGACAATGATAGATGCAAAGATGATGGGTATGAAGATGATGGGAGAGGCTAGTGATGCTGAACTGTTGTCACTAAAGGCTTAGGCGTTAGGGATGGTGCTTTGAACTAGAGCCCTAATATATCCTTAGCTAGTAGGCATAGAATTTATCCGATCACTCTAGCCAATCCACTGATCCTTATACCTAATCCTCTGATGGTTAATGTCTACTAGCTCATATAATGCCTAAGGTTATCTCTAATCCTTTTGATGCAGGTATCCAGTGCCTCTTTGGCCTATGTCATAGTAGTCAATGTCCTCTAATTGACCCCCTCTATCCTCTTAGTTTTTTACCTCACATTAGAGATGGAGGCATCTATCACCTATAATGCAACATAAAGTCTTATCGATATCTTGCTGGTATCATTGAATGAGAGTTTGCATGGCTACCTCTAGTTTATCTAATCTCTATAATAACTTAATATGTATGGGGCCTGCAGAAGTAGATTAAGATTAAGGAGGTAGTGGTGCCCTAGATATGGATGTACTAGTGTCCGAAGGGTACATATCTTTGAGATTCTTTGGAAAGAGAAGGCCGTGAGCATTTTAGATAGCATAATTATAGATTAATTGGTGGTGGAGGTAATCCCCCAAGAAGCTCATCTAAGTCCGTTCTCATATCTATCTCTAAGTTTATGTCTATGTTTGGCCTCTGTGGCTTATGAGGCTCATCCTGTGGAAGTTACTAAGGACAATCTGCCTGAGCTTGAGGCACCTAGTCCTGACCCCCATCCTTTAATGGTAGCTTTGGTACTATCGGTGCTAACCTGTAAACTGCCCTAGTCTCCGGAGCAATCAATAACCTGTACTGCCCGACATATCCATTAACTGGCTTAATCATCCTAATAACGCTGGCTATAGGAAGGTCCACAAGAATCTTTTACTTAAGTGGTGGCCTAAATATCCCTTCGTTTGCCTCTAGATGTAATAGCAATTAAGTCACCACTCCTACCACACAAATCTATGTGGTGACTATATGGATAACCTGACTAGGGTGGCTATAATCTCATAATTGATCTCTACTCATTTGTGTCTATGCATGGCCTATAAATAAAAGATATTAACCATATTGACCGACCTAGGACTACCGGTGCGAACGAGATGTAAAGTGGCAAGTACACTCTATATGTACCTATAAGTCTGCATGGCTAGCAACGTGCTTTTGGCGGTGTCTGGATGGTATACAACATTAAAAAGTGCGATCTTGGCCCAATGCTACCGCTTAACCCTTTTCTTTTAGACTAAAACCCTCTTTTCTATGGGCAAACCCATAGCCTCAGCAAATTAACGTTGAATGATATTGTATTTGATCCTTCTGACCCTGAAGGTGATAATACCCTCCTCTAGATCTGGCCTCTAAAATGCTTTATAGTTTAAAGTTGCTTGAAACTCCTTAACCACATCGGGGTATGTGAATAATAAAAAAACAAAGAAAGCCAACCAATCTGTTGTAGCTAGTAGTTCATTAATCTCAACTAGCATTCCTATGGTCTTTGGGAATTAATGGGACATAAACCTGCTAGCTTGCACTAGATTCAAGCTAAGGTCTCATATCTCTCTGCCTCATATGTAGTCATCCATTTAGGAGTAGGTGGAGCATGTGTAGCGTATGGCTCTCATCGTGGGGCCATTTGTAAAATATGTCAAAACTTAGCTTTGTTGAAATAACTTAAAATGCAAGTAATTGTATAATTAAACTGCAAAAATTAAATGGAGAGATTTTATCAAAATTTTTGCAGCATATTGGCTCATACCGGAGCTAGCCATCCTATATAGAATGCATATCAAGTGCCGTAGATAAATCACAAAATCTTAAACCCATCCATAGGTGTTCTAGTAATCATACATGACAATCAAGAGCTAAAATCTACAAAATCCTAACAATATTTTGATAGCATTTCAGCTAGAAATATACCTACCCTCTATATGAAAAAAATAATTTTTAAAAGGTAACAAGCAACATAAGTCGAATAGTAGCCAAACAACTTATTTATTTTCTATTGTGCTAAAAGGTAGTGTTCTACAAAAACTACTGCATCTTTATTTTTTATTCATTTTTTTGCAATTACTTTTTTTAAAGATCAAACCAATTGCAATTACCAATAGGGCACATTTTCCAAGAAGAGATCAACAATCAAAATTTACATGAAGAAAAATCCAAATTAACTCACAATTCTAATTGGTGCAACAACCATTATTTATTTTAAATTATAAATAATAAAAAAAATGAGATAACTATTAAATTTAAATTATCTATACTAGACCTAAAGTGACAATGTGATTAATTCCAAAATTCTAGAGTCCAAACACCAATTCTACAGTCCAACTATATTTTTCTTTTTTTTTTTCTTTTTTTTTCATTACAATTCATGAACTAAAGGCAAAAATATACACTCTGCTTCTTTTTTATTATTTTATATATTTTTTTTACTTCTATAAACAAAATTCATTAGGAAGAAATAATGAAGGAAGAGAAAAGCATGGAAAAATGAAATTCACATGGTTATGAAATCAAATCGAACAGACAGCAAGCATAAGGCAATTCAACAGGACAAATGAAATAAAATGGAATAAAAAGCCACATTTAATTAACTAAATCAACAAATAAGATAAAAGCAAAGAAAAGAAAAGAAAAGAAAAAAATAGAAATAGACCTAGAATTAGTATTCAAAAAACGCGATAAAAATCTAAATAAAGACCATCTCGATGTACGTGCTATCTATAGGAGAATTTCAATGTAAATGACTCACGAAAAGGTTGAGAAATGGAGAAGAAATGCTCAAAAAATTGAAGGGGTGAAATTAAAAATTACGTTAATGGAGGTTTGTGAAAAGAAGAGAGGAAGGAAAAAAAGAAGAAAAATCCCTTTTTTTTTCAAATTTTGACATGATAGACGGGTTGGCCATCTATCACAGAGAGTTATGGCCACCACTTATCTCCTATCTATCACTCCTTTTTTGAATTTTGAAATATTTTTCTTTTTTCTTTTTTAGCATTTTTTTTATTTCTTATTTCATTTTATATTATATGTGACAAAAATACTCCTAAGACCTAGAAGATCAACAAAATATTTTACAACCTATTAATTTACATTTTATTTATTATTATCATTATTAATTTAAATTATCTTTTTCTCTCTTTTTTTTATATGCATGGATGCTCCTTGAATTTTTAAAACCCTGATGAGCTTTAGCATTTCAGGATATCTTTTGCACTTCCTACATAAGGAAATACAAAATGGATGCAAAAGATGTACCTATGCAATGCATGAGCCATGAAGAAATGCAAGAAAAGCCATTCAAATTGTCTAGGGGTGATAGATGGTTAGGCCATGAGTCACTTTTGAGTGATGGCTATCTATCAAGGAAAAACTATAAATATGTTTGATTTCTTCCTTGAATTTTATGCCTTGACTTTCTATCTTCCCAGTCAGCCTATTTTCTATGTATTCCTCTCTCCTTTCTCTTTTCTTTTTATTTCCATTTTATTTTTAGTCATTTTATTATATTATTTTTATTTTTTTTCACATAAACTATATAAATATGACCATGTCAATTTTTTCTGTATACAAACTGCACCAATTATTGGATGACCCCAATATTTGGGCAAACCCTATTTTGGTCCTTTATGTTGACATGAGATTTTTGAGGCAAGTGAGACTAGATACCACATTGATTCTTTTTGCGGCTTGACATTAGGATCCGAGATTTTATATTTTTTGGTTTATACAACAAGAAATATGCTCTTTGGCCAGAGAGTTCGTTAGTATCCTTGGCTTGAGATTCCCTCTTGTCACTTTCCCTTACGTACCTTATGCTTGCTTAACTATTCGAGGGATGTAGCATAGTTTTGCGACCTTCCCTCTATTATCCTTGGTTTAGTATCATGAGGAGGGCCCTTTTCATTGGATGTCTTGTCAAGACTTTGGATGACTTTCCTAACATTTCATCATACTAGACTGGTGTTATCCTATTATGTAGCTTCACTCAATAATTGATTGTGACATCAGATGGCTCGACTGGAGATTACGAATTGTTTAGCATCATAGAGGGTGTACGTAATGGGCTGACCCTATTTTTATTGATCGTAGTGGAGACCATTCTCGACCTAGACATTGTCTATTCTGATCCTACTGTTGTCTTACTAGTAGTCCCTTATCACTCTAGGTACATCATTATTTTTAAGGTAATGCTCCCTTTGTGGGTTTTCACACTAGCTTTTCTTATTGAAAAATGTGTTCTTTTGGATTTTCACATATTTGCCTTATTTTTGCTTGAGATGAATTCAACTGATCCTAATGGTTTTCTTTTTCAGGTCTAGTTGCTGAAGAAGCTAAGATACTTGACAGAACCTCCTTCTAGAGTGATTGGCACTTACGCTCTAAGACATCATATACCCAAATAGTGGACATTTGACTTTTTTTTACTCACCTCATGAAGGGATTATTTAGATGGCTACTGGGGCAGTTGTGACATCAGCTTTTGGTGCCTATGGTTACCCATACATTATATCACTGGAGATAAACCCTTAGGATGTATTCTTTTATATGGGCCATATTCAATCACATTTTATATCACTACTTGTTCTGCTCATCAATTTGGAAGCGATAAGATATTATTAGATGCCCTTTAGCTTTTTGAAGTGATATTTTCTTTGCTGCCTTTATATATGGTTATTGTCAGCTTTGGGCTTAAATTCCTAAAAAAGACTATCATACTAGAGATCAATGCTTGTGATTTCACTATTACAGTCGAGTACAAAGAATAGGTCATTAGTTTGGCTGTCGATAACAAGACACATCAATTGAGATATCTAGAGGGTGAGAATAGTTGAGCATAAATAATAGACTAGATGCAACAAAGATTGTATTTTTGTTTTCATTAGAACTTTGAAATTTGAAAATGTAAAAGAACAACTTTGAATATATTAATAATCATTTGAATACAGATGCAAAGTTTCTGTTTGATACATGATCATTATTTAACATTAAGCTCAAAAATACAAGTTATCTAATATCAGAATGAAAGCTTAGAAACATCATAACTCCTATAATCAATCAGCCCTTTCGAGTTTTTTAATTGAATATTTTCTTTTAGCCTCTAATTTTTGCCTAGGATGCCTTTTTTTTTATTTTCACCTTGACGGGGTACCTAATTTTTGCAAGGCCACTATTTTTTTCAATTTTTGACCTACGGAGCTCTTATTCTTTTCTTTTTCTCTTAAGCCTAGCCATAGAAGCTCTTTAGTCTATTGATTTTTCCTGACTCCTTGAACTTATTGCCATCATTGTTAGTTAAGATAACTGCTCCTTTAGGTAATAACTTCTTCAGTATGATGGGTCCTTTCCAGGTGGATCTGAACTTGCTTCGAATATTACGAATTCTAGGTTTATGTTTGAACACTAAGTTCGCTTCCTTTAGAGGATGCTTCCTAACCTTCTTTTCGAATGAACAAGCTAGCATCTTTTGATAGATTTGATTGTGATAATAAGCTTGCATTCTATTCCCATCTATTATGTTGAGCTATAGCAGCCTTTGTCTTGCCCATTTCATTTCAGGTAACTCAGCCTTTAAAACTACCCTTAAAGGTTGATGTTCAATCTTTATAAGTAATATAGCTTCCATCTTTTAAAATAAAGAGAATAGAGTAGCTCCTATCAAGGTTTTGGCAATAGTCCTATAACCCTTCAATGCAAAAGTTAGCTTTTTTATCCTAGTCCTTGTATGTTTGAACCATTTTAGCTAAAATCCTTTTGACATTTTTGTTAGTTGCCTCGACTGCCCTATTTAGCTGAGGTCAATAAGGTAAAGACTTATGATGCTGAATCCCATACTTTTATTTTT